>VTPC01008698.1:37888-60474 GCA_011009095.1 Ignelater luminosus | reverse complement strand
GATAATTGTTTGATCGGATTTTGGGACTATTTGTTAGATACTTACATGGGCGCTGATGCTGTTTTTCCACCGCATATCTGGGCTGCCAGTACAAGCTCATTTACTAGAACCACTAACAGTTGTGAATCCTTTCATTCGAAATTCAACGCATACTGTTCATCGCCACATCCGAATATTGTTGTGTTTTTAGAATGTCTGAAGGAGTTTCAGATTGGCACGTACATAAGCATTAATAGCACAGCCCGTCCTCATAAAGCAAGGACAATTAAAAAGCCAGCGCTCCTTAAACAGAGATTTATAAACCAAAAAATACAACAATACACCACGAACTCGATGGGTCGATTAAATTTTATAAAATGCGTTTCGCATAAATTTAGCATTGTTGTTTGTTAGTTGTTTGTCGGAAAACTAAAACCACTTTTCCATTGCCACTTCTTGTTCTCTATTAAAATACGCCAACAAAATTCCTGTACAGCGTTTCGGTTTCGAGTAACCAGCATCAACCTCATTTTTTTAAATAGGCAGAAAAACAATTGCAAATTGTTTTGGATAGCTCTTGTTGTCACGATTCTAATGGTAGGGTTATTTTGATTTCTTATGCTATAAATTAATACATTCTGCACGATCACCTGATCTAACACCGTTAGATTACTTTCCTCTGGGGTTATGTCAAAAATTATGTGATCAACCAAAATTTTGAAGATGAACACCAAGTATTACAGTTGGTCACAGCAGCGTTCAACACAAAAAAAATCAAAACCAAAATAACCCTATCATATTTACATAATTAGAATCGTAACAACAGGAGCTATCCAAAACAATTTTCCATTGTTTTTCTGCCTATTTAAAAAAATGAGGTTGAAACTTTCTACAGAAATCTTGTTAGCGTATTTTAATGGAGAACTAAAAATGGCAATGGAAAAGTGGTTTTAGTTTTCCGATATCTCTTCAAATACAGGAAAGAAAAAATAATAACGAAAATCGAGAAATCTACTTTTCTTTAAATATCTCTGTAACAAACAACAAAAAGGTGCTATAAATAGCCAACTTTCATCCCATTTAACCAATCCTGTATCTCTTACCGTTTCCAAGATCCCCATGCTCGGCATCCTTATCTTGGACACACTGTATAAAAACAATTGTCACAATAATCGCTTCCATTGAACTAAACCTAGCTCAAAATTTTTTTAACTTGAATTGAAAAACTGGCCCTAAAAGTATAATAAATGTTTTAATTTGTTCTGTGCCAAGTTAAATATTGCAATAAAAACTTTAAATTTTCTTAATTTCATTTATAGAATTATATAATTTGAAAGTATTTTCATTTATTCTTATAGGTAATTCCTTTAACTTTCACAGTTGCCTTATACATAATAATTTTTCAAAATATACACTGAAAATCAAAAGTGTTAATCTTTTTACCTAGGTACACATTTTTTAGTGTGTACAACTTTTTGCATAAATAATGTCGCAGTATATTTTCTTAAAGAGGATCACAACACAAAAAACAAGTTTGTCTCAAATTGAAGTTTTTAGGTATTTATATTCGTGTGTAATCTGTCGGAACTTTATCTGATAAGATAAGAAAGTTATGAGCAATAATCGAAATGTGTGTGACGTCAAACTGCAGACCGGCCGCGAGAGACGCTCGCCTTTTATATGCATTGGCGCATTGCGTTCACATTTGCTGGTGTTTTTGCAAGCAGTTTTTTAGATTACGTTTTAAATTTAATTTAAAAATGCCTGCTTGTAGTATGTACAGTTGTAGAAATAGTTCAAAGAATAAAAACAATTGAGAAAAGGAAATATTTTTTATAAATTTCCAAACTGAAATTATTCCCCAAAACGATTTGCTATGTGGCTAGAATGCTGCAAATGTTCATGAATTTATCACGCAGGGAATTGTTTATATAGGTACTACATAGCGCCAAGTTTTGTTTAAAACATTTTCTGCAGTTACCAATTGTTTCTTAAAACGGAGTTTTGTTTTTAAACCGAGATTGTATATGTGTAGCCTACTGCACAGGTCTTTACTTACGAGTAAGATTAGTTTTGAAAATTGGGGGGAACAACAAAAATCCTCATTTTTAACTTTATCCACTGACTTTTTTTTCAACACAACGCATGTTTTCTTCATCAGTCATCTACAATTTCTGAATTTACACCACTTAATCTGTCTTCTTCTTACTGTGGTGTTTAATATTCGTTATTTATTAGAATTACTGGCTTCTTAAAAATTGTCACGAACAGATTCAAACTGATAAGGTTCGAATTCATTTTAAAATAAAATACAAATATTATTCTAAAAATAAACAAACAAATTTTAATTTGGACACTGGGTTTAAATTTATAAAGGTTTATTGGTTAAAATTGAAGATTTAAAATATGAATATTTCACCCTTATATATTTACAGTAACAGTCTTAAATGCTTACTGAAATAATCCACATAATATAACGTAATTGACATGTATTTGTCGCAACGCGTAGTTTGATCTAAGAGTGTAAATAAATCAGTTCCTGATATAATGGCGCACATAGCCACAACACGGCTGTCTTGCAGTTTGACGTCACACTCTAATCTTTAAACAGCAATATTTAGATAACTATTTCGAGTATCAAAACGGAACTTAGACCATTCGAATTCCATTTCAATGACCTACAAAAATATGTTAAAAAATAAATTGCGATTTTTGTGTTGTGATCCCCTTAATTGAATGAATTGAACAAATACACGAAATCTGATTTAATTAATTACATAAAATTTGTTTCCTAAGAGCCCATAAGACGACTTTGGATAATTACTATGAAATTAGATTTTGAATATTTAGTCAATTGCTTCATTAAAGAAATGATTTGCGACATTATTTATGCAAAAAGCATAGCAATAAGCATTTATTATATTGTGAATACTATCTGATTGATATTGTTTGAAGGCTAAAATGAATGAGTTTTTTTTATATTTGCTTTCTTTCAGTCGTTTAGAGATGTAAGTGTCTAGTGTGTGCAATAATGGAATTTATTTTATTACAATTAAGAAATAGATTTTCAGTATACCTTACGCCGCTAGTTGAAAAAAGGAAGTACCTGTAACCAGAAAGTTATCAATTCGTGTTTGCGTTACCGACATGGTAATACCGCTGTTTGAAGAGACGGAGCCGCCGTAGCTCGTTGGCGAGGTCGGGGTTCCCAGTATATCTGAAGAATAAGGCTCCAACAACTAAGTCCGGTGATCAATAAAACTCTTGCAAGTCAGCTTGACAACGTCCAAATTTATTTCAGGCGCCAGAACGCCGCAAGCAAGACAAAAGAGATACAAGAAAAAAATAATAAAGAAAACAAAAAAATTAATTAGCAATAGTAACAAGCACAAAGTTTCAAATATTAAATACAATACAAAGGTTCAGATGTAATGCTTAAGTAAAATAAATTTATATATCAAAGTCAAATAACAAAACGCCAAAGAAATTAATAATAAGCAGAGCAATTTACTAAAATAATAACGATCAATAACAAAACAAATAGCAGAAGGAAACACATTCGCAGACGGAATAGCTAGATAGACGAAGTTCGTTTCTAATTAAGCGAAATCACGAGAGCAAAAAAAAGCAAGAGAAAATCGCGATAGCGCGTCCTATAGTTGTATTGATTACTTAAATTGACGATGGGGGTTGACGAAATGTCATTTGTAAGCGCTTGCAAATAGTGATTTTCTTACCACCCTGTATAAGTCCGCAATTTTCTAGTAAAGGTAAATTAAAGACTTCTGCGTACTCAATGTTTTACAAAGTAAGTCAAAAGGGTGAAGCCCAAAGTTATAAATTTTAATAAATCAAACAAGAACTAAATTATGATAAAATGAAATTATTATATTAAACAACAGAAGAAAAACGAAAAGGAGAAGAAAAAAGGAAAAAGGCCTGAAAATAAAAAGAACAACCATAAGCATCTAAATAACAAAAATCTAATCCAAAATAATTCGTATTGGGTGATAAAAGAAGTCGCAGCAAAAAAATCTCACCTGAGTTGACGGACGGCCTTCAGATGTACATGACTCGGCGTGAAGTATTATCCGCTAGATGCGACGACACTAAACTACTACCAAATCTTGATTATCTAGGATTATTCGCTTCAAATAATGCGTGTCATCGCTGTTTGCTGCTAGATCCGAGTAGCGGCTTTTAGACTCTCTTGTGGTCTCTAAGCTCGATGGGGTTGGAGTTGAATTGCGGATTGTGGATGGAGCCAGAACGGGCGTCTCGTCGGCGGTGCTGGATGGAGATGTTCCATGTGTTGTTGGCAGTGTTGATAGTTGGCGGCGTTGGCAAGGCAGTGGAGTCGGCTTGGAAGGCGATAGGGCTGCTGGTGTGTCTCCTGAAGACGGCGTTGATTGGTGGTGGTGGTGGGCCAGGGCTGCTGGAGTTAGATGTTTGTTGATGACGGCGACGGCGACGGCGTGGTCGGTGCGGCAGCAGGAGCGCGAGTGATGCAGAGAGGGATAGTGGTTGTGGGTGGGTGGAGCTAGTTTGGAAATAGCGTGGTGTGATTGGGTAATGAATGATTAAGGTTTAAATGGTTTAAATGAGTAGGAATGGGTAGGTTATATAGGTAAAAACGGTTTTTCTCAGAACCACAACCCCCCGCAGTTCGCGCTGCGGGAGGATTTGGAAGGATTAAGGATGGGAAGAGGAAAGGAATTACCAAGGGGTGGCGGATCGAAGATGAATTTCAGCAGCGATGGTGTTGTTATCCGCGGAGCCTCGGGCCCGGATCGCAACGGTGGAGTTTGGAATTGAGTGCTGGTACCTGCCCCCCCCCCCCCGCGCAGGATTAGCGGAAGAGGCTGCGAAATGATGTTGGTGGCGGCCGGGCCTGTGCCCCAAGACCTGACACAGGTTGCCGGCCGCTGGATGTGGGGCCAACTACTGCCCGACCTCCCAATCAGGCGAGTTGGCATTGGTGGGGGTTCGCTGCTTACTGTTCATCTTCGATGCATCACCCAAAGGTCCGAGACCGGGTCGACTGCACCTCTGCTCACTCGAAGCCGGAAAAGTCAAATAATGCGATCAATTAGACGAAATTAATATATTCATAGAAGACAAACTATTATCACGCACCACGAGTACACAAGTTCTTTCCACAACCAAAGCGAAGAAAAGAATGATAAGATTTTTACGAGACCTAAAAATACCACCCGATAAAGATTTGTAGAAAATTAAATTTAAACAAATTTATTCTGCTAAAGCAGGATTACAGCAATTCTAGACGCTAATGCTTTAGACGAAACTAAAACCGTAACAATGGGGTCAATTGTCATACAAGCAGTTAGCAATTCGGGTTAGGGATTATAAGCAGGTAGGACAGAGTTCTCAATTCGTGATTACCCGATTCTAGCGCGGATAAGAGGATGGGTAAAACCTTGAAGAATGAGATTGTTACGTCGGCGAAGATTTATTCTGAAACATTCGAAATACGTTCAATTTGCGTCAAAAAGTGACAGAGCTACCTTCTCGACATCTCCACGTTTCTTGCCAAGTAACCATAACACCTCTGATACTCCGAGCATGTATTCTGTACTCCGAGCCGAGATTAGCCTATGGTTTTCCAGTGAAAGTGGCTCGCGTAAATTATTGTTCGCGCGTATTCTGGAAAATTCAGTCGCTCAAAAATGTTTACGCCAGAAAGTTGTCTTTAGGGAGTCGTAACGATGGATGTTTTAAAAGAGTTTTATTTAGCAAAACATACATCTGATATATTTTCAACAGAGACAACTAAACTACAGCTTGTGCAAACTATGATCAACTCTCAAGGTCATGTGCGTATCAGCAAATTGTTAAGCTAAGGGTGAGGATTCGTTCTGCTTTCTGTTTTTGCCTTGTCTAAAACGGACTCTTTCAATTACTCTTGTGCGCAATTCGCGGTTGAAGAGGAATTGCCATCAATATACTATAATCAACTTTTTGAAAAGTTAACTGCACAACCTCAAAACTTTTACGAGTATCAAAATAGACAAGATGGCGCAAAAAGTCGCATCACCCAACAAAATTCACTAATTTCAATCTTCTTATACATAAGTGACAGTTTGCACATAAATACCGACGGATTACAATATAGACTCTTAAAGTTGCTCACTGCTTGCTCTGGAATCTCGGGCATATTTGCAGAGATAAAATTTACTCGTAAACATATTTTTTTCCGTTGTATACAATAATAAAGCTTTTCTTTCCTAACCCGACAAAATTTTTCTTACAAAAACAGTATTAACGCTGATCAAGCGCAAGTACGTAGGTATATTAGAAAAATGGAAATTCTTTATTGTTGACAATGTTAGAGGAAACGCTTGTAAAAGGAAAAACTACCTAATCTAAAATTTCTAACAAAAACGGTTAGACAACCAAAGTAACAGTCTCTCATTTAACTTAGAAGATTCTGTTTGTCGACAAGGTAAACGAGGACAAAAATTCTAACTACCTATATATTTTTGTAAACGTTTACCTGACTGTTTACAATAAAGTTATTATCTCCGCATTATTACTCTTTACCCTGTCGCGTCAAGAAATATTTTTTTTACAAAAAAATTGGTTGTTAATCGTAGTTAAAATTTATGTCAATGTCATTAATTCCAAATTAATTTAATAAACCTATAGACAATTATTATAATGTACTCTAACAGGATAAATATTGTTCTTCTAATAAGTATAATATTCTCAGTCATCATACTACCTCTGTAACTAAATTAAACAATACGTACTGCAAAACAACTCGTTAAATTGCGATCTAAAACTTGCTGTGGTCACTGTTGTGTAAGTAACCTAAAAATGTGCATAAAAGTGTATTAGCAACATCTGGAATAAATTTCTTCTTGGAAGGAGAAAAATTGCTGCCTCGCAATCACCTGGGTCTGTAAAGCTTGGGGGCCCTAATCCATTATTAAAAACATATTTTTTAAAAATATTATGTTTTGTTACTTAATATTCACAATAATTATGTCTAAGTGCTACTTTACACGATAACAAATTTTTTATAAAAAACACATGGTGATTCAAATTATATTTTTCGCCGGGGCTTTGGAAACGATATCAAACATAAAAAAATCGATCCATCGAGTCAAGAGTAAACAATGATAGACTGTTATTGCCTAACCACAGAAATTACTATATTCCGTAAAATCCTAGATAACTGGTATATTGAACGAGTTTCTAGTGGCAGAAATAAGCAAACGCAACGGGGCAGGGCGGCGTTGTCTTTCTATCGGACAACTGCTGATGTTCGTTTGCGGCGAAGTAGAACGGGCCGAAATTTCCAAGGTCGGTTCGTCTTGTCCCCACGGGATAATCTTGACGTGACCCGAGAAAAGCACGGTAACAACTTGATTGGCCCGAAGAGTCTGAAAAACCTAACAGGCACGAAAAGCCTGACAGACCCGAGACGTCCCGAACGGCCCGACAAATCTGAAACCTCTATTCAAATTTCGTTTTTACTCTGAGATCTAGGAGACTGCAATTGCTACTGCCTTTCTAATGATGCTTTTCTACGCCCGTGTCAATAGTAGTGGTTTTTGGTGTCAATAGTAGTGGTTTTTGATGTCAAAAGTGGCCTTTTTAAGCACTAGTTCCCAAAAGTAATATTTTTAAGCATTAGAGCAAAATAATATAAATTTCCGACATTAGTGGTTAAAAATTGTATAAAAATAGTATAGTATGTGACAAATGCCAAAAAGGGCATTTTTTGAGCGAATGCGAAGGTTGTAGACCAAACCGCCAAGCAAGGTCTGAAATCGAATTACTTTTTGGCATTGGTTCTTAAGAAGGCCGCTTTTGGTATCAAAAACTGTATCAAGAATCGCTACTTCTGACACAGGTATAGAAAAACTAGCGTATGCAACACATGCCAAAACAGCAATCTTTTGTGCTCAAGCGATTGTAGATCTCGCCTGACGACTTAGTCTATACCTTTTGCATTCATGCAAAAAATTGCTTTTTTGGCATTTGTTGCTGCTACTGTTTTGTAGACGTCATAACCAACTTCCACGCTTAACAAACAGTACAGCACAGAAATCGAAACACAACTTCTCAGAAGTCCTATGAATGTTTTACAATAAATTTTATATGAATTTGCCCAGTACAAAGAGTAGCTTCAGCTGACATTTGTTTAGTAATTCTTGAGGATAATTCAAAATTCATTATTTTAATGTAGATAACAGCAATCTGCTAATGTGATGACACAAAATATTCTGTTATTTTAATTGAAACTTGTTAAACACTGGCCATATTCAAGCTCTGTATTAGTCAGTTAAAAAATTTCTAAAATGTATTTAAAATTCGAGCGAAGCTCATATTAGTTCGACCACCTTCATTGCTTTTACTTTTGATCGCTTTGGAAATATAAAGGAAGTACCTTGTATCTTGATAACTGCAAAATAAAACTTTTTTCTTGCAAATACATATTTAAAACGCCTTTGCTTTTAAAGGTGGATGATGTTAAAATTCTCAATACAATAATGGTTTTTTGTCTTTAATTTTTAAATTAATTGCAGACTTTTTAATTTAATTTTGGTTTTTAGTTTCTAGTGTTATTGATAATTTAGAACGGTGAAAAAATTGTAAGTCTTGTGCTTCATTGACAACGTTTGTAAAATTGAGCGTCGGTGGAGCCACTTTTTATTATGTAGAAAACCTACGCCACTGATTTTCTTAGTAAAACAATTACAAAAAGATATTTCCGATATTACAAGCTAACTGCTCTTACGATCTTTCAATCGTTACTTCGCAAAAGAATTGAGAATTGGTTACAAAATACAAAAGTAACCGAACTATGGTAATATGTGCTTCGGCGTAAATAATCAAAATTACGTTTGAACTTATTTCATTATTATTTTAAATTCAGAAATAGAGATTGCATTATAAAATATCATTTTCTAAATATCAAGCTGTCGTTCAGATGCTTATTTAAGCAAAATAATACCATATAAAGGTGTCGATTTAGCAACGCAAGCTTCCCATTGATTGCCACCCACGGCCTTCTATATTTTGAGAGATATCGGGAACGGTTGGTCGTTCAAAGTGGGAGTTTCTTTATTGGCAGTGATAGACTCTTGAACGCTTCAGATAACAATAATCATTTTTTGTTTTTTCTTTTCAGCCGTATCCGCTAACTACGGTCAAACCGGTCAAGATGGACTTTCTTCGTTGGTGAGAGACCTTATCGAAAAGAGACTTTGACCGTGAAAAACAGTTTAGCTGGAGGTAGCAGTCGAATAAGATAACATCGATTTTCTTATGTTTTGCTTTTGCTGAAAGGATTTTGAGAAAGCCAAAAGAGATCGGGGATCAGTGGAAGTAACCTCACAAGGTATCAACTCAAGATTACTTATATTCCTCGAGGAGTGAGTTTTACTTACTTGCCTTCATATAAACGCAGTAATGGCTTACTTTTCGTACCAGAGAGGTAGTAGAAAAATATAATTTTTGTAGATGAAGATATACTAAAATTTCTAGTTAATCTTACTATAGATTACGAGTAGTAAATAAAAACACGCAAAATGCTCTGAGACTTTTATTAATTAATAAAAGGATATTTAATCTTGTTTGTCTTTAACATATTGTGCAACACAGTTACGTAACAAAACGCAGTTCTGGCCCATAGATTTACCTGTAGCTACTCCTCGCTTGTTACATTCGTTAACAGCCTGTTCTGCTAATATAACTGATTCATTTTCGGAAATGTTATGAAATAACTCTCTGATCAAATTTGGTATCAAAACTTTTACTTGCGATAGGTTAATTTCCCCATGTTGATCTATCATGTTGAGTTTCTTCCAGTAACAAAGTAGGAAATCGTTTACTTTCTCATTATCAGTTGGTAATAAGAAGTTATTTTTAAATATGTACTTTAATTCATTTTCGTCCCAAGCATTTTCTTGAATGCATTGATTCATTGCTTGTAGAATACGATCTCTAATACTTATTGGTTCTGATGTAGCCTAGAGCAAGCAAAAATAATTATGTAGCATTATAGTAACGTTAATAAGACTTTCCTAGTACTAACTCAAAACCAAATGAAGTTAAAAGATATTTACCTGTGTATAGGCAATGAGCAGACAAACAATTACCAAAACCTTCATGTTTAAATTATGAATCATTTATGAGTAGTGCATGGATATTTGTAAAAAGATTTGGAAAACCCCTTTTTATTCTACGATAACGTTATCTGTGTGGTAACAACCAATAAAATGATTGGTTGCTATGCAAATACAATTTATGCAAGATTTGACGTAGGTACGTTATGCAAAAACATCCATTATCAGTGTTGTTAATTGTTAAAACATCAAGTTGGTATTATTATCTTCTTCGTATCAAAGTTTCGTAGTAAACCATAAACAAAATATAGCTTATTACGAATACATCTTTGATTTTAGTACATGGATGACCAGAATGCTACAACTGGCATTAAGACGCTGATGGAGTGTTTTCATCAAGTTGGACTAATTTTACTGGTTAGGTTACGTTATTTTTACGCATATTCCTAAGTAAACTTAGTTGTGAACTAAAAACCTTTAAAATATGCACTCAGATTTTTAATGAAATGTAAATAAAAACATTGAATATATCATATCCAATCAGATATAGAGAAAATTCATTTTAAAACAATCATAAGTTTAACTAGAATTACATTAATTAAATCTAAACAGTTAGGGCTAATAATAAAACATACAACACCGTATAAATTATAATAAGAAAGAATCATATGAAACTATCAAATGATTTAATAAATTTTCGAAAAGAAATTTTCTTCTCTTGCTTGACAAGATCCTTTCGACGTCCCATGAAACAACTGGATCAAACTTGAAATTATTTAAGTCTGCAATGCACATCCGTTGTTTTGTCTAAAGAAATCCAAATATTTTTATTTTTTACTTTGTTCCTTAATTTTACAGTAGTGCCATTCTTTATTGTTGATTCATCTTTTTCCAAAATCTAATTCTTCGAAGGGTAATAATTGTTATTTTTTGTTTTGACTGTTTCTGTTATTACTTTGATGTTTTACAGTCTGCAGGTGTTGAGTTACTTGAAAATTTTTTGTTGCAAAATAAAACAGTTCCATCTGTTGGCATTGTTCTCGTTTGTATGTTGTTTACTGTATACACATTCACCTACAACTAACTTTTAAATTCAAAGTACTTTAAATTATGAAAACAATAGACAAATACAGCTATTTGTCAGGTAGAATTTCTTGTTGGGTTTATTACCTTTTTCTTAAAAATCCGTCGAAGGTCTGGTGTGATACATAGTTTATTCATTGTTTAGTTAAGAAGATTAAGAACTCCAAGAATTGGACTTAAGATGAGCGACTTCCGACTTAAAGCTATGACTAAGTTACTTCTGATTTGAATGTTTCTATTCCTTCAAAAACTTCACATTGAGAACATTTTCTAAAACTACTAAATGGGTTTTAGAATTTCTCTGCTTAAATAGTGATACGTATTATTGAAACGTCATTAAGAGATGTACAGCAAGCTCTGCTATAAATATAAAAATAAAACAAAAATTAACATGGATTAGTCTACCTGCACATTTTAAGTTATTATTGATATTGTAACGTAAACCTGCGTTACAGTAATAATATGACTAACAACTAGGATCTCAAGGTCCTAGGCCAGCTAAACTCAGGGGGTAGGCTTTGGGTGCGGGACGGCTAAGATTATACTTACAATAAAACACCTGATATTAGTTTACCAAATACGTATATTGAAATAAACAAGGATGGTAAAAATTACAAAGTAAAGGTTTGTTTTTGAAGTAACCAGTAAAACAGATTTCAACAGAAACAAGATTAAATGGAATAATGATCGATAAGTTTATACTTAAAATGCAAAAAAATTATATGAATTTAAAACCATAAATCGATTATGAATAAAAAAACTACTAGAGATAACCGTAGTTACAGAATTTGAAACAAAATTTAGAATACAGTATCCTTATTTTAAAATGCAATCAAAAAAAATGTAATGAAAGGACTAATTATAAACAGGAAAATGAATAAACCAAATGCAAAGCAACATTAAAAAATAAGAAAATAATAGCAAAGATATATGACACAAAAATTATCAAAGTAAAATATAAACGTATAAACCAGGTTATCTGTACTCACACACAACAAATAATCTCAAGTTGTTTCAAGGCAAAAGAAAAAATTTATCACATCGGAGTACTGCAAGAAACAAACTCCGATATCGCAAAATTAAAAAATTGAAAGGAAAATTTAATTAAATGAGAAGTCTAAAAAAGAACTTGAAATTATTTAGGTGTACTGAAATTTAATAAACATAAAAAACAAATTAAAATTAACAATCGGATAATAATTGAAGGAATGAATCAGTCTTACCACAAAATGCAGGAAGCAGCTTTCGATCGAAATTGCTTGCTGAAAGAAAGAATTAAAAAACTGGAAACACAAAATAAATAATCATCAATTACATCCGAATTAAGCATTTATCAAAACTTTAAATGATAGGAACAAAAAATAAAGGTCAACAAGAAAATTGAATTAAAGGGAGCTTTTCTTTTTTTTTAAATAAAAGATCCTTAATAAATCGGGTGAGGTTACTCTAATTTTTATTACTAAGCAAAGATAAATTTTGGAATGGATTAAGAAATAACCAAATTTAACTGAATTAAATTATTCGCTTACGAGGAGCCGGAGAGATTCTCAAATTGGGTTGACAGTCCACTGCCAGAATAGATTCCCATAATATTCTGCGTATGGATGACGATGAAACTGAATTGTTCCCAGCATTCACTGCTACAGCCAGATCCAATTAAATTTAACCCTGCTTCTTGAAAAGCACGCAGGGCAACTCGGGTGCAACTTTTATTTTTGGGAAATTACTCGTATTTTTCACAACCAAATAAAAAAACTGGAGACAAAAGAGACCATCGTTAGTAAAGAACCCGTAAGAGATGAAAGAAAAGATAATTAACTTACCCCTTTTTTTAAAAAAGGGTTTTCAAACAACAACGAGAAAACCTTCCTCGCAATTCTTAGGTGAAGATCACCATACGCTCTCACGTGTCGAATCTTTCTGTCCTGCCTGCGTGTTGCATTCCCCCAGAATTTGGAAGCGTATATCAATTGTCAAAGGAACTTTAGTAAATACCGGGTGTCTCACACGGAAGAAAGATGATATACCGTACAATTAATCATGTGGCGGGCTAATAACCACAAAAAGACCGTTACAATATTTGGCTTTAATCTTAAACACAAAAGTTGTCTTTATTCTGATAATTAGTCTTGTTAACTCAGGGGATGCCATGAAACCTACATTTTGCCAACTTCATTTAATAGTAGAAGACGAATTTGTTATTTACTGTAGCAATTACTTATTACTTGAATAAGCATAGAAGCATCTCATTACGAGAAGAGAACATTTACTGATACAGGGTGTATCTGAAATAAACAGAAGCATACAGCAGATTACTGAGCTAAGACTAGGATTTCTTATATAAAACTAATTCTTAAAAGCACTGTGTCTGAATTGCAAAGTCTCAAATACTACAGCAGTTGTTGACACATTCTTAAATGGAGATGTAGATCAGTGCTGTCACATTGTTGAGAAACGTAATTAGGAAGATCCGCAAACAATTTGGTAACAAAAATTGCTTTTGCGTTTTCTTTAGAAAACTTACTTACTTACTTCCAGTGATGGGTATTATTTAGATACTGTATCTAAATACGATAATTACATCTTGTATCTGAATCTAGATATAATTTTGAAAATGTATCTTGTATCTGTAACTAGATACATTTCAGCTATATCTTTAATGACAGATGTATTTTTACTTAGATAATTAGAAAATTTTGCAGTTTTGTGAACAGTTTAATTTTTAAACCCACTTTTGTCACCCCTTTTAAGGGTAAAAATAATTTATGGCAATGAATTTTGTAATTTACATTACGTATACAAGTTGTTCAATGATTGTAGTAAAAGAGTTAACTTTATTCACTGAATTCTTGATTAAATCTAATGTATTTAGATACATTTAATACTCTCATTTATCTGTAACTAGATACATTTTATTTAATTTATCTTGTATCTGTTACTAGATACAATAAACATTTGTTTGTCTATATCTGTATCTAGATAAAATATTATTGTATCTTACCCAAAGTCATGCATTACCAAATCTTTATTTAAAATTTCTTGTTATTGCTACTAGTAATATTCTTTAGAACAAAATTTACACTTTGCATAAAAATGGACTTGGCGCTTATTAACACAAAGCATTAAATTAAAACAAAAGTTTAATTTTTGATCAGCTGCTCAATATTATGCCACAATATTAGTATTGTAATTAAAAACACAAAAAGGCTCTATTAATTAGAAAACGTAGATTAATTTTGTCTGTCTGCAACATACTGTACAAGACAATTGAGTAATAGAACGCAGTTCTGTCCTAGAGAATTGCCCGTAGTTACTCCTTTCTTATTACATTCGTCGACAGCTTGATTTGCCAATTCGACTGCTTCATTTTTGGAGATACTAGGATTAGCGTGTTGAATGGAAGTTGGTATGGTAACTCTTACTTGAGATAAATCAATTGCATCATTTTCATCTATTAGATCGAGTTTCCTCCAGATGCACAGTACTAAATCGTTCACTCTTTCATTACCAACTGGATAGATCTTTTCTTTTAGTATTGAATTTCTTTCATCGACGCTCCATCCATTTTCTTCAAAACATTCCGTTTGTACTTTGGCACGATCACAGCGGTGTTCTGGTTCAGATGTAGCCTGAAGTAGATAAGTGCAAGTAATATGGGTATAGTCTCAGTATTATTGTTAATTATAAAATATGTAAAGTTAAAAAATATTTACCTGTGTATAAGCAACAAGCAACAAACAAATTAAAAAAACTTTCATGTTTAAAAGATTGTTGCCAACTATTTGTTATTGCGAATACATATTTATCAGGAAATTGATAAACAAAATTGGGGTTAAATTACGTTTATCACTAAACAGAAAATATCATCTCAGTAACTTATAATAAACATGTTAACGTCAGAGTAAAATACAACTTTTAAATGATAAGATAATTTTATAAATTATAATATTGTAGGTATGTGTACAAAAGTTGTTGCATTGAAATAGAATACATCAAATAATCTGGATTTTCTCCACAAAAAATATCCTGAGCGCAAAGCGTAAATATAGCTTAACGACAGAAATTACCTAACAAACAGAAACCTAAGTTGTATTGGGCAAGACAATCCCTCAAAAAGTTACTCTTAGAAAAATACCTACCAGTTTCAAACATAACAACAAGATAAATTGATGAATAGTCTCTGCAATACCTAACGTAAACATCAGCTTAATAGATCGTTTTTAGGATATAAACTGATTCTTAATCGTCCTAGGGCACACACTGCGTTTTTATTGACCAGTTGATATTAAAGATTAATCCATTTTTCCGATCTTGCATAAAACTTTGATTACCACACTTCGATACGCTTTGTAACAAGCTCATGAAACAGGGAATTCAATTAAACGCATGATTTACAGAATTGAGAAGTAATTGCAATTGAAGCACTTGCCCATAGTTATCTGGAAGCGTTTAATAATACAATTTTTGATTCTATATGTAATACCCTAGACGAGCTGAATATATCTACAATTATTGAATAGGTAAAGCCCATTTTACTCCCCAAATAGTAAAAGCAAGTCTCAAAGATCTAACCGTTACTACAAAGGGAAACTCGATTTTTTTACTCCTGCCGTGCTGGTGCCTGACATGGGAAATTTGTCCACACAAAGCTGTGCAGATGACCTCGTGGTTTTTTGGTTAGAGAAATATTCCCTGTAACTGCTAAATAATTAAGAAGAAGACACTAGATGAATTTAAAATGCCCTATCTCTTTAGTACCACACTACCATGACCAGAGCTATATGTTTTCTTATTTAGTGGCCCACGATTCGTAGGAAGCGGTTGGAGCAGAGACATTCTTGCTTAAGTTCCTCGTCGTCTATTTGTGGTTGAATGACTGAAGAGACATAAGAATGAACACTTCCAGATTCTTAACTTGCTATCGATGAATAATTTGTTTCTCGTAGCGAGGAGAAATCGTATTCCTCCAACATTAACTTTTGTTAGATTTTACAGTATTCTATTGTAGTACCTCTAGAAAAAAGCTGGAGTTAGTCTCTACATTTGTCGACTCTGAAAGATGTAGTTTGGTTCTCTGTAGATAGAAATCTGCAGAGGACACTAGGGTAAGGTTACAAACTCAAGACAAGAATCGTATTTTTATTCTCCCTTGGTAGATTTGCAACATAAGCACCAGTATTTTAGTCAGAGATTTTTGCGACCTTGGATATTAATCAGCATATTAATAAATGCCCCAAAAGCCGAGTCGTACTCCGATCCTAAATTGTTCCGAAAATCAGAGCTCATGCGTTTCTAAAGTGCGACAGGTTCCTGATGGCAGTTTTGGGTCAAAGAAAATAGGTGATAACATTCTTATAATTAGTTTCATGACTAGAGACCGGATTTCTAGGCAAGTGCCTAATTTTAGATTTTTTAGGCAATCGAAGGAAAATTCGTTTTAGGATAATCTACGCACTTTTCACTTAAAACAAAATTTTTTTTAACTGCTTAAGTGCCTTTTTTCCTATGTTTTTGAAATAAATGCTTACAATCTTTAATATCTGCCTATAAATGCCAATTTTGCCTAAATGGGTGCCTATTTTTCCTAAATGGGTGCATATTTTGCCTAAATGGATGCCTAGTTCGCCTAAATGGGTGCCTAGTTTACCTAAACGAATGCATATTTTACTTGTATGAGTTTTTAATATCAATATTTTACTTTAAGAATTTTTAAAGTACAATGTCAGTATTGTTACCTTTATTCATTAAGATCCGTTAGTTATTTTTAGAAACTTGCTTTCAACTTCTTTTAAAGAAATCTTTTATAATCAATTTCAGATGTCCAGGCAGTAATAAATCGTAATTTCTGCAAATAGTTTAAAAATATTACAATAAAGCTACCCATTAAAAGTTAGAGGTAGTAAAGAAAGTGTGCCCTTAACAAAAGATAATTCGCTTAAAATTTTTATGTTGATAGGCGTTTAAACAAGTCAGACTTCTAATATACGCGGCAAATTTAAAGAAGTAGATTAACCTTAAATGTTATTTAAGTAAGTGTATTTTTGTTATTAAACTATAGGAAACATCCTGTATAAATGTCTTTATAATGTAGTACTTCCAATAATAAAATGTATTTCTAATATTGTAATTTGTTTTTAGATGTATTATTTAACATGTTTTAAGTTTTTCATCGATTTACCGTTTTATCATATCAATATTATTTTACATAGCTATAATACTTGGAATAATTCGTATTATCCTGGTGAATAAACAATTGAAAAAAGGTGCTTTACCTGATGGAACTTTATGACTCATGGTGTTAAAAGTGTGTGCCTCAATACCTACCTGCTGTTTTCGTTTAACTTGGTTAACTTGTGTTTGGAGTTGTCAAAGTCACATCGGAAACCATTTCATAATCAATACTTTGTTCACTTGCAGCAATTGGTTACTTGTAGTTGTATCATATTATCTCTGTTAAACTATTTTAAAGTAGATAGAAATATAGGGAAATGAGAAAAAAAGTTAATTTAAGGTTTATACTGTAATATTTTACAAAAAAAGCTACAATAATTACTAACTAACTAACTACCCGTTAGTTACTTGCCAGAATGTTTTATTGTTAATTTTTCTGTTAATTTGGCTATTATCAGTGTTCGAAGTGAAAAGATAAAAATTATGAAAGAATTACAAAAAACGAAGAATATGCATTGTTATTAATAAGGAACGTATTTCTAACTTTAATGCTTTTGATTAATATTGTGAGCATCAACAATCTCTCTTAAAATGTTCTTGAATCACAGTAAAAGGAATTATTTGACACAAAGTTTTTTTTATGATTTTTTTTGCTTTTTTGCATTTTTGTGCTTAAATATCATGTTCTTGCTTATTTAGAACTTACTTTTTAAATTTTTGATGTATATTTACATTTACAAAAGCAATTTGATATCTAGTTTTATATTTACTTCAAAGTTCGACAAAGTATTGATTTTTACATAAAATATGTATAGTAGACTTTAACCCTTTTTGGTTTCTTTGTTAAAAAGTATTGGTTTTTACTTGAAATATGTGTGGTGGGGTCTAAACCGTTAAGTGTACCGTTAAGTTTTACCTACAACTAGTTTTTATCTTACTTCCAATTTATGTTCATTTCTTTTTTCAACAAAGTATTGATTTTTACTTAAAATGGTTCAAATATGCGCACCCATGCCGAAGAAAGAAGTTTTTTTTATTTACAAAAATATTTATAAGGCGCAAGAAGACAAAATTTAACAGTTGAGCATCTGGAACTTCCAGCAAGAATTGCTTTCGTCTTAAAGTTCTGGTCAAAACAGGTAGCCTTTGAAACCGTCATGTTTCAAACCAAATAATCTTAATTTGAATTGACATTTTCTATCAATTGTTTTTGCTATCTACTAGCAGGAGAGAGAAATTTATTATTGCCCTAGGTAAATAATATTAAGTTCTCAAAATTAAAGACGAGATAAATAAAGGTATAATGTGAAGCTAGTAGTGAAAAGATACTAGAATTGCATCTTTGTTTATGCAATATTAAGCTATTATATTTTTATCTATTTTACAAAGAGATGAAAGTATTTTAATCCTTTTTAATAACTCCAAACACAAGTTAACTAAGTTAAACGAAAACAGCAGGTAGGTATTGAGGCACATACTTTTGACACCATGAGTCACAAAGTTCCATCAGGTAAAGCACCTTTTTCAGCTGTTTATTCACCAGGATAATACAAACTATTTATAAGCATTAAACAAAATAATATAAAAGAGCACTTCTTATATATCTCGTCCCTATAATTGCAGACAGATAAAGGTATTTCAGTCTAGGGACCATTCCTTTAAATCGCTGTCGCATTCCATGTGTCAATATTTAAAAGTAATTTTTCTCTTAAAAGAATATATAAAATCCTAATAGCATCATTACGTAATGCTAATTTCACACATGTAAACAAAAATAATAATAATAATATTAAAAAATAAAACAAAATAATTCAAAAAAAATAATATCAGAAAATACTGGAAGAATCGAGATTCGATCCGGGGTTTTTGGTTTTAGGAGGGAACACTCTTCTCACTAGTCTGTTGAGAGTTATACTAATACACCCTACTTGTGATATTTTTGCAACGCGGCCCTTTTTTCGTTCATTAGCCACGAAAACATTTTATAAATTGATTGTATACATATTTAAAAAAGTTCTATGCATATTTTCGATACTTTACTTTATTTTACAAAAAAAAGATTTTTTCCACTAAAGCTTAAAACTGGCACAATTTATTCCTTTTTTAACAACCTATTCTTCTACACTCATAAATTTCGCCATCATTTAGTTGTGTCTGAATTATCTATTTATTACTTATCACGTAATACTGTCGCTTTATTATAAAATTCCTCATTTAATTAAAAAAAAAATACCAAATTAAAAATATAACTTATTTTGGCCCTGATAAATCTAGGCAACCCGACAAACACATCAGATACGACCGGTTACCTATCTAACAGGCGCTGTTCAATTTAATCTGTCCAACGCTGTACCTGACAGCTTCACCTCTAGATTAATTCTGGAACCTATTGAATGCTAAGGGATTTTTGGTTGTACGGTTGAGACAGGTCAAAAAAATTGTTTTTGTTTTTTGTTGTTGTTTTCTCTAACTGTATAATAAGTGGCAAAGATGCTGTGACAAAGAAGAACTTATATTAAAATATTATTATTTGATAAACCAGGATTTTTACTTAATTATATTATTATAATAAATTAAATTAAACACACAAAACGCTCTGATACATTTAATTAGTTAATGAAGACAGATTTAATCTTGTTTGTCTTTAACATATTGTACAATGCAATTACGTAACAGAACGCAGCTCTCTCCCACAGTTTTATCAGTAGCTGCTCTCTTCTCGTTACATTCGTCAACGCCCTGATCTGCTAGTTTAACTGCTTCATTTTCAGAAATGTTAGGATATATCTCTTTAATCAAATGTGGTGTCAAAACTTTTGCTAAAGAGAGGTTAATTTCATCATCTTGATCTATTAGACCAAGTTTCTTCCAGTAACAAAATACGAAACCGTTTACTTTTTCATTATCATTTGGCAGGATGTCATTTTTGAATATTTCCTTTATCTCATTAACGTCCCAAGAATTTTCTTGGATGCATTCAATCTGTGCTTGTCTAACACGATCTGCAATACTTATTGGTTCTGATGTAGCCTAGAGCAAACGAAAATAATAGGTATATAGCATATGTAACCATAATAGGTTTTTTAGCAACAATTCGATCACAAATGAAGTTAGAAAATATTTACCTGTGTGTAGGCAATGAGCAATCCAAGAATTACCAAAATTTTCATTTTTAAGGTGTTAATGACTGTTATGTGCTGAAAGAATTTTTATAATGAAACTATCACCGTAGCTAGTTGTTAAAAATTAAAATTAGTGTTATCTTATATTTATCAAAGCTTTTTTACTGAACCATAATATAGAAAAAACTATTCAAACAAATATATTTTTGATTTTAATGAGTGAGTGTCGCAATGCCCTAAATGCCACGATTGACATTAAAATCCTGCTGAAGCGTTCTAATCAAGTTTGATTAATTTATCTTTTTAATACAAATTCATAAGCAATTTGTTTTAACAATAAATAATAAATTGGTTACTTTCAATTTCTTATTGCTTAAATAAGCAGAGAAGCAATGCATCACAAAATATTACGAGAAGATGACTAAATTGTTTGTTTATATACAGGGTGCCTCTAAAAGAAACAGAAGTATGGATGCAGCATACATATAAGACTCTGTCAAAAGCTTCATCTAGAATTCCTTGTTTTCTGATATACCGGGAACAACATGGGATATTAAAGAGACTCTTTAGATAGTTTCTAGTTTTTGTAGTTTGTACTGTTGTATTTTTTAACAGAATGCATCATTTTTGAATAAAATCAAATTTTTTGGTAGTCCTGATTTATCCAGATTTATAATTACCTTTTTTGTGATATTTCGAAAATCACGTGCAATATTGAAATCAATACTTATACTACAATAGTTGTTGACACATTCAGGAGTAGAGATCATAGAACACATGTAGAGATGTTGGTCAGTATAGCCACACTTTTTCGAGAAATACATGTTACGCCACTATTGAGAAACAGAAATGCTTTAAATTACAGGATACGAAAAATAGCTTGAAATGTTGTAATAGAAGTTAACGCACACAAAGTAACTGAATAATTTTTGAACAAAATTGAAAAAATATAGGGCTGCATTGTGATTATGAGCGGTCTATTAAACCATAATTAAAATATACTTTTACTAATTCCCATGGCATCAATTAGCGATCTTTATCTTAAGCTAAAAGATCGAATAAGGCTCAAACCAATAAGTTAGACGTTGCATTTTTGGAAAAACAAAAATTGGAAAACATCAGCTATCAAACTATATCTGAACGTAGGAAGATTTATTTATTAAAGATTAAAAATATTCTTGGGAAGGATGCACTGTTGTAAAGTTTTTCTATTGAACCTGCTAATACTGAAAGAGTGTTACCCCGTCTTCATAAAATAATAAAAATATTTCTTGAAGTCATCGGTCAAAGCATCAGGTTATGGGTTCAGAATGTTTCTTATTAACGAAAAACACAAAAAGATAAACTCTAGAAATAGTTATTAATAAAAAAACAGAGATTAACTTTGGCTATCTTTGACATGCTATACATATAACACAATTACGTAGTTGAACGCAGCTCTTTCCCAGAGAATTACTCCTTTTTCGTTACATTCGTCAACAGCTTGATTTGCCAATTCGGCTGCTTCATTTTTGGAGATTTTAGGGTGTAGGTCTTGAATCAAGGTCTTGATCTACCATTATTAATGTCTGAGCAAGATATAAATTTAACATAATATGATAATTCTATAACCTTTAATTTAAATGCAACAACATGCAGTGATAGAGTCTAAATGAGATTGAAAGTATGTAATTACATTGTTGTATTTATAAAATGCATAAAATATAACGAGTGCTCTGATTTTTTTGTTGTTTAATCTGTATAGTCTGAACGACGAAAATAATCCAAATATTAGTTGTATTTGTCAAGACAATCGAGAAGTCATATTAAATCATTTTCCACTTTTTCTAGTTATTGTACTTGTACTCTTAGAAAGATAATTGTCCTACATACCTACCAATTTCAAACATAGTAACAAGATAAAGCGAGCTTTGATAGTAAAAAAACATGCATGCCGGATATTTTTCAGCATAAACAGCTCAGGATTGATGGAATTTGAAAACATAGATGCATTTAATTAGTGCACAGTCTTTTGAGAGGGATTGTCTATACAAATTACTAATAAATAGTGTATGCACGACCAAGCTTGAAAATAGGTTTCCAGGGCATAAACTGCCCTATTATCGGGTTAAACTACAAACTGCGTTTTTGTCTC
>VTPC01008698.1:18406-32888 GCA_011009095.1 Ignelater luminosus | reverse complement strand
ACGTTAATAAGATTATATCGCTATTGCAAAGGATCTTGTCTAAATCTTCTAATGATTTGTCCTGTTTGGCCGACATACTTTGAAAAAAGATATAATGGGATATATCCACGCGCCATGGTAGTAGTCATAAGGATAACTAAAATTAAATTAAGATAGAAAATAGTGAGATAAATAATTAAAAATTATCATTTTGCCGCTCTTTTAAGAGCAAGCATCTGTAGGCCGAGGCTGCTTTCGAGATGGATCATTTTTCTACTCTTTGTGTTGTTTGTGCTTGATGAGCTGCGAAGACTCAACAAAAACAACTTGCCTGTACAGATGACCTTGTGATTCTCCTGACAGGAGAATTCCCTGTAACCGCTATAATTATAGTGAGCTCGTGCAAAGAGTTCTCGGTAGTATACAGATTCGGTTCATGGGTAGGTACCAAAAAAGCCATGACCCTTTTCACTAAGAAGAAACTATATGGCGTTAAGACCCACTTTTTCTTGAATACTATACTACCACAAGCCAGAACAGTAAAATACTTACCTGGAAATAATCGTGAATAATAAGCTAAACACATTGAAAGGTACTGCAAAGCTAGTCCCAACGGATAATTTTTTTAATAAGGGAAAAAGTAACTTTGGTAAAACATGAGGCCTTAATTACAAAGTCTAATCACATACATCATTTTACTTAAAAACATAGAGGATGTCTAATAAGTAACGGAACTAAATAACTTTCTTGCATAGTAAAATTACAACAAACAATAACAAAAGAAAACGACTTTTAGCTGAGATCAACTGCTCTTGTAGCTGACTAGATAATACTTCTAAATTCATAGCTTAATCAAGACATCCTTAATACTTAGTATCATCAGCAATTTTTTTGCTTGCAATAATTATAAATTATTGTTTTTGTTTCCATTGCCTATTTTATGTTTAAACCTATCCTTAGGAATATTTTTGGGATTTTTGAAAATAGTATGTCAAACTCATGATCGGGAGCAAGATGCAGAAATCTTGGGCCTTTTGAACTGCTAAAAGTGTATATCATAATATTCTTAGAATTCTTGAGACCTAAGATAAGCCTTGGCATTCCTAGCAAATGCATTTCAATCTGCCCTTGGTCAAACTACAACCTGAAAAATTCTTTAAATTCTCTTTCTAATGATGGCTGAGTAAACTATGACCTGCATTTACAAAAATTTAATTTTCTCTCTAAACTCAAAAGGTGTGAAAGGAAAGTTTAGACATGCCATTGCATTCATTGTCACTCCATATTATATCCATGGTAACCATTTTCATTATTTCAGAAGGAAAAGAAAGATGGCATCTTTCAGAAATTGACAGATTCTGAATTTATGTTCACAACAAAAAACAAAACAAAACTGACAAGTTTTGTTTTCATCAATAAATTTAGACAGTATGGTCCAAATCACAACCCTCTCTCTTATGATAACCAACATCCCATGAATACATTCTAAATGGAACATGAAATAACAAATAATTGTTTATTTCTAAACATCTTAGATTTGCACTGCATGTTTTTTGGCGCTATTCTATTCGAGAGTGAAAGAGATAGATTTTTGAAAAGTTTCTGTTTAATTTTAGAAAAAATTTATTTAGAAATTAATACCTACCTCATAGCACTTTACACATTGATGTGCAAATAACATCATTATAAATGGAATTAAATAAATTAGCTAGGTAGGTACTATACGAGTATATTTTCACATGACAATCCTATCTTCATTTCATATCAACTTGTAATCTTCATAATTAAAAGCACAAAAGGCAATGTAAATGATTTATTAATTATCACAAAAGATTTTAACTTTGTCTATCTACAACATATTGTACAAAACAATTACGAAATAGAACCAAGCTGTGTCCAATTGATTTAGCAGTTGTAGTTGTTTTCCCAATGCATTCATCTACAGCTTGATCAGCTAATTTAGTTGCATCATTTTCAGAGACATTAGGATGTTTGGCCGTAATAAAATGAGGAACTATAATTTTCATTTGCAGTTTATTGATGACACCGTTTTCATCTACAGCATTGATTTTCTTCCAATAACAGAATATAAAATCATGAAATTGGTCATTATCCTCTGGCATAACATCCTTTCTAGCGAGTTCCTTCATTTCATTAACATCCCAGCCATTTTCCTGAGCACAAGCAAGTTGTGCTTGTCCGATACGATCTAGTACAGTTATTGGTTCAGATGTAGCCTGCAGTTCGAAAAGATTGAATGATTGTTTTCCATAAGCAAATAAAGATGAAAAATATTTACCTGTGTGTAGGCCACAAACAATCCAAGAATTACAAAAATCTTCATATTTATCATAAAAAACCAAAAAACAACTGTGTTCTTTTATAATTTTGCTTACATATTTATATTCAAGTTATCTGAATTACTGAGAGATAAGGAAGAAGGTTAGTGTGTTGCCTGGATAGTATTTTTTATACTTATCTAAAACTTGATATTGAACCATATACAAAAAATATCCTGCATTACAATAAACTTATTAACAAACAAACTTAATTATTACCTGATGACAATAAAGCAGAGTATTACACTATAGTGCTTATTATTTACAATATTCAAAATTAGAATGATTTACCACTTGATTTTTCAAAAAGAAAAAAACAGAATTGTATACCGTCAGTCATACACTATTGGAAATATTACAGACCTCTGAATGTAGATTACTATAGGTCAAGTAAAAAATACAAATTTTCGTTTTATAAAAAACGAGTTTTTAAATAAGATAAGCACCTACTTTTAGTGATTATACAATTACTGATTAGTTTATGAATTTGTATGTTGTTATCAAAAATGGAGCGTCAGAAAGTAATAGTGAAGAAGATAAATAAGTTTAAAAATTGTTGTTAAGGTTAATTTATTATGCTGCTGTTATCAATTTAGCATATATTGCTAAAATAATAATAATAACTGGAAGATCAAACTTGATATACCTATCTAGTAAATAATAATAAGTATAGGTAACATGACCCACTGATCATTGCGATAGTGGTAAAGTATGGCATACGCATATAAAAATAATTAGGATTATGTATACTCTTCTCTTATTTACAACTAATAATCAAGCATCCTTTAAAAACATTTGTTAATTATTTTTTATCTAAAATGTTATTTTTCTTATAAACTAGTAATAACTGAACAATATGTTAAGACAAACAATGATAACTTGGAGATTAAACTAAATGCCGTGGTTACAAAATTGTTAATATGTAGCTGTATTTCTATAATTAAAAATGTATGGGATTATTATGCTAGATATTTTTTTCTTTATCATTTGCTTCTGATTATCAAACAGGAAAATAATTTTAAAAAATCCCTAAATCTTCTGTGCAGGTTTAGATTGATTATTATGAAGGACGGTTAAAAAGAAAGGAGTACCTGTTAGGTCTTACTAATATTCAGTTCAGGGAGATTGCTTTTTGTGAGGTTAGCAAAACAGTGTGTTGTACAGTATTTAATCTTTTCAGGGATGAGTCACAAAATATACATCATATCAATATAAAGATAATTAATTATTCTGATTAATAATCCATATATCCTGTTGATTACTATTTTATATATATTTCGATGTTAACATAAATTCCAACAAACAATAGAGTCCCTGAATAGTAATTTTCAGTTTCCATTTTCCACAACTGTTAAGGACTATCAATAATTAGTACATATAAGTATACGATGGTAATTATCAATAAAAATAAATACGAAGTGAGACTTTAACATGATTCATTCTTTCCATTTATGCTTCAATTCTGAACTTATAGCTTGATAATTAAAAGCACAAAATCATACTAGTATAAATGATTTATTAATTAGGTAATTGCAATGAAACATTTTTAATCTTGTCTTTCTTTAACATATCTTACAACACAATTACGTAACTGAACACAGCTTTGTCCAAAAGAATTAGCAGTTGACGTTTTTCCTTTACATTCAGCAACAGCTCGATCGGCTAACTCAGCTGCATCATTTTCAGAGATGTTAGGATATCTGTCTCTAATCAAATGTGGAATCATAATTTTTATTTGAGGTACGTTGATGACACCGTTTTCATCTATAACATCGAGCTTCTTCCAATAGCAGTATACAAAATTGTTAAATTTGTCATTATCCTCTGGCAGAATGTCATTTTTAGATAGTTCTTTTATTTCGTTAGCATCCCAGCCATTTTCTTGAATACAAGCAATTTGAGCTTGTTTGATACGATTTTGTACAGTTACTGGTTCAGAAGTAGCCTAAAGTAAGGAAAAGTTAGTGTTTTTTCTAATAAGAAAATGAAAATAATATCTACCTGGGTGTAAGCTACAAGCAATCCAAAAATCACCAAGATCTTCATGTTTATGGTATAATGATATTCACAATAACTGTTTCCTTTATGATCTCAGATGAGTATTTATATGCGGGTTATCAGCATTAGTGATAGATATAGACAAAAGGTTAGTGTTATTGTATTGTTTAAATATTTATTATATCAAGACTTAACAGTCATCATACTAAAACTACCAAAATAAACTTCTTATCAAATTTTTTACTTTAGTGTCAAGTTTAAAGTTGATAGTAATAATAAATTAAAAGATGCATTGATTACTAAAATGCATATTAAAAAAATATAATACAAAATGAAATATGTCATGCTGGTAGTAACTGACAAATACATTAAAATAAACAATGATAATTAATTAATTAAATTATATCATTATAAGATTGTTGTTATGGAGCTATTTTTTAATTAGAAATATATATAGATTATTATGCAAAACTTTTCTGTATTTTACCTCCAATTATTATCAAACAGTAGAAAACATTAGAGATTTTATGCAAGTTTAGATTGATTCATAGCAAAGGGAATTAATTATGCACTACATAAATGCTAGTAACTGCAATAAAAAAATCTATAGTATCTTTGAATCTGAATTTCTGAATTATTTATTTAGTACTACTTTGTTAAAATGCTACAAATTTAAAGTGTAGTAAATTAGGGCATTTTCAGGCAGCAAAGTAGGGACATAACTTAAGAGAATATCCTGGAAAAATACGGGCAATCACGCCAGACAAAGATAAAATAAAGTTCATTTACAACACACATCGTTTATCACATTTATCCAGTATAAACTGGATTCTTAAGTAATCATGAGTTATAACATATGTATTAAAGTATAAGCATACAACAATATTAGGTATCCAATTTACAAATTTTAGAAAGTCTTATCTGACAAAAAGAAATTATGCCAGAAACCAAAAAAAATCTTTTTGGATTTAAACATAAAAACTAAAAAATATTTGTTAGTTAATATCATTGATGAGCACCACAGAATTAATTCAATAACTTTGGAAAATATCGGAAAGCATTTAATACAGTCAATCACAATATATTATTAGAAGACTTGTATGTCTATAGTTTAGAACCACTACCTATTGTCTCTTGTTTACCTCTACGTCATAGAGAATTTAGGTAGATTTGGAGGTAACATCAGCATATAGCTAACATGTTTGATAAGTACCTATACAGCTAGCCCTGGAATGCCTCAAGATTTAAATAATCTAGGGCAACTGAAAGATCCTTCTTTTCATGGAGGATTTAAAATTTTTGTGATCCCAAAAATTTATTTATACTCAGGTTGGCCGTGTGTCTGACAAATATACAGGGTGTTTCACAAGGATAGGGCAATATGTCGAGAGGTGATAGAACATCAAACCATAAGAGTACTTTGCTTAATAAATTTAGACCCAAAAACGCTTAGTTTTTGAGATAGAAAAAGATCTCATTTCTTTAATATCTTCGTGAAATGAGTTATTTCTGCAAAGAAATATGTTATTCCACAGAAAAGTAAATTTATTTTGATATTTCTGAAATTTACATTCAATTTAGCAAAAAAAGTTATTCTTGCTTCTTTCTCATAAAATGCATCATTTACAAGTAAAATTGAATTTTCTGAAATCTTACAAACTCATCTGATGTTGAGAACTTCTGTTTCCTCTGAATAATTATCAAAAAACTTGAGATTGAGATGCAACTCCTTCTAAGTTTATGAGCACATGGGTAGAAATGGAGATTTCCTTCAGAAGTGTTACGTTACTAAAAACTTTTACAATTATCTACACAATACGTAAACACACAGATTTACTTATTTTGTCTTATGGAATGAGATTTTACACCAATGAGTCAGTAGCTTCCATTAAAAGCTTTGCTTTTTTTTCTGATATTGATGCACATAAATTCTTGCTTAGAATTAGTTTTAATGTAACTAGCATTTGAAGATTTTATAAATGAATAAATTTTGATAAATTGGGCAAGTGTTATGTGTACCCAGTATATATCAGATTACATACCTAGTTTATTAAACTAGTATATAACATAAACATGAATAACTACTTAAGAAAACAAAATAATTAAAGAATTAAAAAATAAATAATAAAATTGTTTTTGTTTAGAAAACTTCAGAAATCCAAAGAGATGTGATTTTAAGATAAAAATTTTTAACACTTGGTGTAATAATCATTCCACAAGATAAATAGCGTAACATAATTTCTGAAAGAAGTCTTCATCTCCCCCTCAATCTCCACCCATGAAAGATTGTGAACTGTGAAAACTTATATAATGGCATATGCCATGTAACTACAGGCATAAAAAAATTGCCTCTTAAAATCCCAAGTTTTTGATAATTATATAATTATAATTATTTAGAGAAAGTAGCAGATCGCAACATCAAACAATGTAAGATTTGGGAAAATTTGATTTTACTCATAAACAATGCATTTTACAAGAAAAAGCAAGAGTAACTTCTTTTGCTAATTTGGATGTAGATTTCAGAAGTCAAAATAAATTCATTTTTCAGTGGGGTAACATATTTGTTTTGCAAAAAGTGACCGCTACTCCTTACATTTCTTCCCATAACTAAAATCAATTGTAGAAGATTAAAAAAACATAGATGTTCTGCAGTAACAGCTATGTAGAAAATCCCAACAAAATAGCTGATGTTGTTCATTGTAAAACTTTAACACCCTGCATCTTGAATATAAGTTTATTAAGCAAAATACACTTATTGATTGATATTCTATTACCTCCCCACATATTGCCCTATCCCACTAAAATTTTCATCACAAATTCAAGTTTTAAATTCCCGAAAGTTTCAAGATTTGCGATTGTAAGTAGATCTTACTTTCTAGCTTACCTCCACAAGCAGAGAATGATAAAGGGATAGTCAGTAATCTTGGTGAGTAAAATTCAAAACGATTGCATTTTGATATTATCAATAAAAAGCATTTTTCAAGAGCTTTCCAATGTGTCACATGTGGGGGGTTGCTATTTAGGATTTTGAAGTTGGGGTGGCTGGGGAGCGGGGGCGTTGAGGGTGGCGCCATATTTGTAAGGTGATAACTTTTCTTAAAAAAATACAGCCCATTAAAAGTTCTTAATAGATACCCTGTATATTTGGGATTAGAAAAAATTTTGACTAGAAATTCTTTTCATATAATGGTTCTTTAGGCTGTCATGAAACCTTGAAGTTTCCTCCCTCTAAGCGAGATCAGTGTCCCTCCCCCTTTAGTGTGGGGAAAGAGACAGAGATCAGTTTTTCATTAATTCCTCCACTTGTTATCAACTTTACAGCAAAAATAGTTAAGACACAAAATTAAAGCTAATTAGATTTTCTACAAAAAACGTTCTATAGTACATATTTTTCATCAAATTCATGCTTCTCCGAGAAATCACCATCTAAGATTGAGTCAAGTTGCACAGCTGCTAAATTTTTCTAGTAGCCCAGCTTTGACCCTCAACTAATTAGGGGAAAGTTGAGTTTTGTTTAGATCATATTAGAAGGAGTATTCTCCAAAAGCCTACTAGTCTCAATCATTGAAATTGCGGGTCTTTGTAATTTTCTTCTAACTTCAAATCAGTTAGTTTCCCAAAAATTGTTATTTTATTTCTAAAAGAATGCAGAACATTCATAGATAGGTAGTTATGGCATGAGTTGTATTATCACTTAAACGATTTGCTAAAAACAAAAGGTTAGTTCTGATTGTTTCTCTATATTTGGGTAAATAAAATTCGTTATTTGATGAAATTAGTTGGAGATAATTCTAGAATGTAGAAGCAATTGTTCTCCAAAACTTTCCTAAATCTTTTTTGATATTTCTACAAATAATGATACTATCTACCGTTCATATAAATACTAAGATTACCATCAATATCATGCTCTAAAATTCTGGTACTGTAGTTCTTAGGTCCTTGTGAGTTCTTAGATAAGTTCTCAAACATTGCAGGGTGGCTTTTGAGTTCTTGTGAGCTGTTGTATTCTTGAGAGTTTGTAGATTTCTGTGGATTCCTTGCCCTGGAGGCTATGATCTATTTGGAAGTTGCACCACTGATGAAATAACAAAAACAAAATTAAAAATCTCAAAATAATCTAAAAAACATAATTAGTCTCTTGACAAATGTCTTAGCATGGCAACACTTCAATTTATTAAATTCTTACTGTTGCATATTTAGATATTATGTAATAGCGACAACTGAAGATTCCCATTTATAATTATTTAGTAGCTATAGGTAATTCTCAACAGTTCATAATAAAGTAAGAGTGGGAATAATATCTTGAATAACCCTGTATGTTCTCAAAGAACTAATCTGGATTAAGAAAATACCCAATGTAAGTTTAATGTTATGCAAACTCACCACACAATCCCACAAATGCTTAAAGACTAGCCTGAAGAACTTTTCTTCCTCAAAGTATTATGTTCAAATTCAAGGCTCACGATTTGGATAAAAAAAATTGTGACAAAGTTGCATATTTTGATGATGTAAAGAAATGAAAATAAATCCACAATATTTGTGAAGTATGTAATGTAATTTGTAATCTTAATAATAATTGAAACTATAAATCAGTTATGTCACTGAAGTTAAACTTACAACTAAATTAGTAAAAAATAAAGAATTATGGAATCACTTAAAAAATGATAAACATGAAAAATAGTTATATATATACAGAAATATACAAAAAGAAAACAAGAATATAATTAAACCAACAATGACTGCGTAGGTTTTTTCCCTGGCCATGCCTCTTTGGCATATTTTTTCTTTTTAGGTTCCAAACTATCACTAACTTGTACTTGTGGTGGTACAAATGCCACATTTTGTGAATAGCTTTGTTCCATATCTACATCTGGAGCAGGATTAGGAAGAACCATTCCCAATTTTGAACTTAATGAACTATACATGCTGACATTTCCAAATCCACTGTTATTTGTTTCAGGTGGTAAATCTTGATATAATTGTGGTACAACTGAATGTATATTTCGAGCCATTTTATATTCAGAGGATGAAATTCCAATACTGTCATTAAGTTTTTGTCGTTTTTGCGCACTTGGTACAACAGTGGATTGTATTAGATTTCTAAATTTACCAACACTTGGATCCACATCTTCAGGATTTATAATCTCCTCATCTTCATTAAAGGAGACACCTCGTCTTTTTCTTTTTCTATTACTGGTTCGTTTTTCAGTATCATCTGTTATGCCCAACATTGATATTCGTCTATTATGTGCCGTGTTGAATTCTGTGAGATTCTAGATCAATAGCACAAGCTGTTTAGATATGCAAATTACATTAACATCATAGTAACTTACATCTAATTCTGTCTCCGTTTCCGGTAAGCCTAATAAACCACCTTCACCTTCTTCACCAGCTTTTTCAAGTTCATCTATTATAGGACGAATGCCTGCTTGAGGTCTTTCACGAATAATGTATGTCCTTGTTGATGCTCCAAAATGAAAATTTGAACCAATAGGTAATTGTGTTGGTTTATAAGCTTCTAATCTTAACGATCCTATAAATGTTCCATGTGCTACAAAAATTTGAATATCAAGTTTGATTATTTTAAGAAAAAGATATGGTAACCTTACTGCTTCCCAAATCAACTAAAAATGGTCTATTCAAAATTTTATGATAAACAAGTGCTGCGTGCACTCTCGAACAGGAAGCATGATCAATGCAGAAATCATTCATCTGGGAGTTACGACCGAAAAGGTAACATTTTTTGTCATCAATCATAAGCTTCTGAATTAGCTTTTCACCTTTTAATACATCCAAATGTAAACCAACTGGAGGCTTACCTGCCCTGCAAATAAAAACAAATAGCATAACCTAAAAAATGAAAACTTGTCTTTAAGATATCTTTCTATTGTGAATAGATATACTAGTAAAAGACAATTCATTATATTAAAAGAAAATCAGTAAAATGATTACCAATTTGGAACCTCGTAATGGTTTGCCATTTCGTGTTTTTATTTTTGTAGCTGGACCATTCTAGCCATTTTTTCTTTGCAACTTTGCAACAGTTATATAAATAATTTTAGAAATCACAGATGGCACTATAGCAAATCAAACAATCAAATGCAAAGATATCTTGATACTCTACAGGGCGATGAGGTTTTAGTGAGCACTACGAAAAACCAAGGAGTTATTCTTATTCAATAAATTGCAGCCTTTCTGAAATTCCGATGAAATCTTGGAAACTCTCAAATTTGAGTTGTTTCATTTATTTTCAAAATAATTCTAAAACACAATTTTTAAAAATGTAGTGTCGAATATAATAAATTCACTTTGCACAACAGATTCTGCCCTGTATATTTCTGACAATTTGAAACGCAGAACTTAAGGAGTGTTCTGATATCATTTTTGATCTTTATACTTCTTTACTCATATCGTTTGCACTAATACATTACAAGAGTCCGTAATCAGAACATACTTGTCAAAAAGAGACGAAACTGTAAGTTAGTCTCTACTCACACCACGAATATAAAGAACAGAAGGAAATGTTGGATTCTTCTTCATTAGAACTGTGACTATCAAAGCCAGTTGATGTGAGATAAAGTACCGACAACAAACAAAAGACGATCGCAAATTGAGCTCAATAACGATTTTCTTTCCATCAGAGGCATTGTTATTCTATATCAAGCTTGAAAGGTTTAAACGTCAGTTTGTAAGTATGAGGTTATTAAAATTTAGATTTTAGAAAAAAGTATTTTTAAAAGTGCCTTGCTGTTGCATATTGAATTCCTTTTCGAAAACTCAACTTTTTTTTCTGATCTGATGATGCAAGTTACATGACAGCTGTTTTGGTTAACCCAGTTTGTTCAAGAATGGTTACGCAACTACTACAAAATATGAAATAAGAAAGCATTAATAATTAGTTATCTAAAATTTAAATTTTAATAACCTCTAGCTTATAAACTGGCATTTAAACTTGTCAAGTTTTTTACGCAAAGCCAGTTGACGGGAGACAAAGTACCGACACCAAACAAATGATGATCGCAAATTGAGCTCATTAACAATCGCCCTCCCCTGCTAGAAGCGCTGTTATTCCACATTAAGAAAAAAAACAAAAGACGATCGCAAATTGAGCTCAATAACGATCTTTTCTCCGATAGAGACGCTGTTGTTCCACATCAAGTTTGACAAGTTTAAACGTCAGTTCATAAGATTGAGGTTAATAGAATGTAGACTTTTAAAAAAAGTAGTTATTAACGCCTTGTTGCTGCCCATTAAACGTGTTTTCGGAATCTTAACTTATATTTCTGATTTGATTATACAAAGTACGTGATACAGATATTTAAGTTTATTCGGTTTGTTAAAAACGGTTGCGCGACTACTACGAAATCGATTTTACAGCAATTTATAAAAATATAATTGTGAAAAGAATGAAGATGACGACGAGGTAATAGAAAATATACACTTGCTCATATAAACTTTGCAAAGAATAAAGAATACGCAACAGCAAGGCATTAATAATTACTTCTTTCTAAAATTTAAATTTTAATAACCTCAAACTTATTACTGACGTTTAGACTTGTTAAATTTAACGTAGATAAACAGCGCCTCTAGCGGAGAGAAAATCGTTATTGAGTTCAATTTGCGATCGTCTTTTGTTTGGTGTCGGTACTTTGTAGTGTCACAACCAACTGGCTTTGTTTGAAGTGGAATAACAGCGCCTCTAAAGGAAAGAAAATCGTTACTGAGCTTAATTTAGGATGGTCTTTTGACGATTTGAATATTTAATACATTAAGTTTATTTTTACTTTTCGCAGACTGTTTTATTTTACTGTTTTGTATAATAGGTATTTATATTACTAGTACACAATGCAGGACTTTATTGAACGAGCCTGGTTTATGGCTGAACGAGCCTGGTTTATGGCTGAGCGAGCCTAATTTATGTATGGTTGAGCGAGCGAAGTTAACGATAAAGTCACGTGACCAAATACGGTAAAAATTTAGCGGACATGTAACATTTAAAGAGTTTGAGCAAACAACCGACAATATACCAACGTTAATGCAACCTAAGATAACCTGACGATCTAAGTGGATGTGGTTATTTAAAAAAAAACACGTTTTCAATTTATTCATTTATTATTAATAAATTAGTAACAGTGAAAATATCGTTAAAATGTACATGCTCGAAGTACACGCCACAACTTACTAACCTCACATTACCTCACAAACCGAGTTACCGTATACGGTATTCGCTCCCTTATTTGCAAAGAAATAGCGGTCTCTGATAAACTTTAGCGTTACGATAATGTTCTGAGCATGCGTAGTTGTCGCAAAATAACGTTATCGTATAGCGTAAAGTGTGCTCAAACTCTCTATTATGCACGAGTAGCATACATTATTTTATGTTCTACTGCTTTGAATAACAAAAATAATAACCATAAAAAAATGTAAAAATTAATTTTTCCATTTTGACATTTATGAAAGCATGCAGTATCAAAGCGTTCTTTGGCTGTTGCTATAGTTATTAATGTTATTTGTATTATGTAACAATGCATTATCTGAGATTGACAGCAAAGTCTAATGTACTTTATATTTATATCACTAGTACAATAAAGCATAGCTTTCTGGAATGAAAACACTATTATAAACTAAGTATTTATGATGCAGTAAAACATACATTTAATTTTGGTTACTAATGTGATTGTTAGGTTAACTACTTTTTTTGTTAATATCTCGGTTAGCCTTGAAATAAAAGATATCGAATCTCATATTTTTGTAATCGTAAAGCCTGTTTTAGACCATCATTTTTTTGAACAAGAGAAATTGTTCAAAAATACAATTCAATATTATTATGAGAAAGAATTAGGTAGCAACTAGATGGTCATACTAATATTGATTTACGATTTTGCGCAGTTGATAGAATTAAATGTTTGTTTGTTTGTTATAATAAGTTGAGATATCACAAGTTGGCGTGTTCGTTTGTTGCATTAAACAAATTGTCAGCTGTTCGCTGAAATTAAAGTTCAGGCTCCGAACACGTTCAATCTATACCATCTTTCGAGCAAGTACAGGTTGTACTGGCCAATTTGACCTTCAACTAGCGTTGCAGAAAATGTAAACATATACAGATACCTAACCTAAAAAATTTTCATGAGGTAATTGAGGTTGCGTGTTTGCTGACTGCGGGGCATGTTTTGGGAATTACGTAAAAAATAAAAACAATTATATTTTATTAAGATGGAAACAATTAGTTATTGATTTATTATTGATTGATCGAAATTCGAAATTTAGGTTATGTCAGATGAAAACTACAAATCTATCAAAATAGGTTCAAACTGTGCCAACATGTGATGAAAGCGTTCGTTGCAAACATGTTCTTTGTTCGTCTCAACTTGTTCTTGTGACGTCGCTAACTTGAACTAAGTACAACTTATCACAAGCCAGACAAACAAACCTTTAAATAGTACATTAACGGTGCATAGTTTACACTTCGTCTAGTCAACGAACTCCGAAGGAGTCGTTACTGAATTTGCAAAGTCTGTCTGTCTGTATGTATGTCCGCATTTTTTGTCAAATTCTGAAATTTTGACTTCAGATTTGGATTCTACATCAAAAACTAAAGACGACGTGTATCTTCGTTTTTTGATAACTCTTAGGGAACATGGTCAAAATGGCAGCCGAAAATTGGAAAATTTTCAAATTTTTTTTTTACTTTAGAATCGTATTCTACATCGAAAAATAAAACAAACGTGTACTTTTAGTTTTTTGATATCACCTCGAGAACATGGTCAAAATGGCTGCCAAAGTCTGAAAAAAGTAACAAAACGGAGTTCGTTGTGGTTATGCTTTGCATTCCCAGATGTTTTTGTATCGGTAACAGTTTTTATGATAGCATGTGATGAAAATAAACATAACTTATCTGTCTGTTAAGTACGCTGTATGATTAAAATACCTTTGGATAAAAAGCTTTTAAGGTTGTTAAGAAGGAAATTGAAGTATATGAGAAGTTTTTGAAATTTTTACAGCAAACATATTATTTGCATAATGAAGAAAATTCTGGCAAAGTTTGAACTTAATCCTGCTTTTAGTTATTGAGATAAAAAATGTCAAAGTTACTGTTTCGTGACGCGTTATTACATTACGTTAAATGCACGCGACGGTTTTCACATTGATTGTAACGTCATTATCTC
>VTPC01008698.1:0-13288 GCA_011009095.1 Ignelater luminosus | reverse complement strand
ACGTCAAAACGACGTTGTGATATAACGTCACTGGGCTGTGACTTATGTATGTAATATTTACGTTTACAACACGTCATTTTAATGGGAAGATTGACGTTATGAATGACCAAACACTTACGTCAGTATGACGTGTCTTTGCTATGTGGGTAGGTACAGTGTGTTTACAATTCTAAGAACTTCGTAAATTGTTATTTGGATTATTCGAACTGAAACCTTAAAAACGAATATAAACGATATCAATCTACGTATATAGTACTGTAGCTGGTGTTGATACCTACAATAATATTAAACCGCTAACCATTCATTAAATATGAGTCAACATACCCTGTTTACCCAACAGTGAACAAGTGTGAGGCAAAGTAAAGGTTAGGTTAGCGTCTTTAGCGTGGTTTGCAGAAATTCGCATTCTGCGCAGATATTGACGAATTTTTAACAAATAAATAGAAAGATTTCTAAATATTCTCAATTATTACTGTGTCAAACGGCTCTAGGTAAGTTATGAAAATTGCATGTGTTTGATTGTCCAGCCAAGTAGTATCAATAAGCACAACGTATTTATATATACCTGCAGTCGAGTATATGGGCAACTTTACTGCACCATCAACTAATTGATACCACTCCTTTGTTATTACTCTTTCATTTATTAAGTGGAAGAACAATTTTAATTATCTCGAAGCTGAACTTTGCCCTTACATTATCTGAATCTTAAATATATTACATATATATAAGAATTGTTTCTAGTGCACTTTCTTTAATGTGAATAAAGTCTTTTCTTTTTATTATTATTAAATCTAAATTTGTTCAAAAAAACTCAATTAATCGTATGTGATATATCTCTCGATACTTTCTGAACAACCTTATAGAGTTTAACATAACTAAGAGCAACAATCCATTGCAGAGAATTAGGCATTTGTGCATCTTTTCTTTTTGGAATACATTATGCTTACTTACTTACTTTTGCCTGACTGCACTGTTCAATAAAAATTTAAAGTGAGACACATGTACTTTTAAAATAATAATAAATGTAATATTTCAATAATCAGTTCAGTTGTTCAGTTGCATTAGCCACATGTAACTATAATGACGGTCATATAGGTTATTATTATTAAGGTTATTAGAAAAATAAAAGCATAAACATATTTAACACTTTATATTTTATTCAAATAAATCTCAATTTTACAAATTAAATGATTATAATACTTTGTATCATCATGATTGTTTTTCAACACAAATGCATTCTTAATATGGGAAAATACAATCTAATAATAAAAAGGTCCTTCTTCAAATGAGCAAAGATCAGTCTGATCCAATCACAGGCCTTATTTTACTGTTTTTAGCTTTATAATTACATTTTGTTTTGCACATAAAGAAGAAAGGTTAATACAATATTATTATCTTAAATTAACAGTTACTACTAGGTATACACCAATACTGTTATAAGGATGGACATGACGGAATTTAGCTTTTTTTTTATTAATTCAATTGGAATTTATTTCCTTTTGTTTTTTTAAATATAAATGCCATCGATTTTACAAGTCTACATTCTACTAATACTTTAATGCTCTTAAAAATGCTTTGCTTGCATATGGTAGGTTTCTGTATATAAAAAGAGTATGTAAAATATATAAATATATCCCTCTAAATATATTCTTATTATGTTATTTTCAGTTGGAATTACCTGCTTGTAAAATGCAATTGGATCTGTATTTTATGACCAGTAAATTAATGAGGATTTCTGATATTTTTTAACAAACGACTTATAGATAACACTTATTAGAAACTTAATATTATTATGAATATTCTTTATGATTAATAGTCTACATACGTGATAACAGTGAATATACTCTGCATTACGAAGCTTCATTTAGCTCTGAACTGATGGTCCCATTCCTTGTTTGTTCCTTTGTGTTATCTTCAATCTTACCATTTGTTTTATTACTTGTATCTTCTGATATGCTTTTTCTAGAGTTCTTACGACCACGGGGTTTTCTTGGATGATTACTTGCATCAGCTACTTTTGGTACAAATGTTGTCCATTCATTGGAATTTTGATCCAGATATTCAATTGTGTTTAAGAAGCTTTTACCTATTGAGAATGTAAATTAGTAAAAACATTTAGTATGTCTGCTTGAAAATGCTACCTGAAAATCCTCCAACTGCATATAAGCGATCACCAACAACAGTAACTTCAACATTGGCTCTAGGCGTAGTCATACTAGGACCCACAACCCAGTTTCCAGTTTCTTCATCATACACCTCTGTAGTGTTCAGAGAATGTGAACCATCAGAACCTCCAATTACGTACAATTTCTTATTAAAGACAGTAACTCCACAGCCTCGCCTTGCTGTAATGATTGGTTTTGATACGTTCCACACATTAGTAACTGGATCATACACTTCTACAGAGTTCAAACAATTCCATGCATCACAACCTCCAATTGCATAAACCATGTTATTATATGCAATTACACCAGCTTGATACCTGCCTGTAATTGATTACAATATTTACAATTGAGATATCTTAAATGAAGTTTTACTTTACCAATATTTAATGATGCAATAGTTGACCATGCGGCGGAAGTTTCAGGATTAAAAGTATCACACTGTTTGATTCCAACTTGACCATTCCAACCACCAACGCAATATATCAAACCATTAAGATCACACACACCCAGATTACTTCTAGCTAGAGGTAGTTTAGGTAAATTGGTCCATTTACCTGTTAATTATTTCATAATTTTTAAAATTATTAATAAAATACAAGATTTTTCCTTTAATTTACCAACTGATATGTCAAGCATTTCAACAGTATCCAATTCAGTAGTACCATTACTACCTCCAACTGCATACACTTTATCATTAATAATAGCAATTTGGAATCGTCCGCGAGCTTCTCGCATAGGAGCCATAGTCTTCCAAATATTTGTTTCTGGGATGTATTGTTCCACACTGCGTAGACATTCTATTCTATCATAACCACCTAAATAATAGTACACAAGTGTATTGGTTTACTTAAAACAACTTTTAATTAATTTTAATTACTTTACCTATTTATTTTCCGTCATTAATACTAGTTATTGTACTGTTCTTGCAAACTTACCACATACTAGAAGTGTATTTTGTAGATTGCCACAACCTACTGCACACCTAGGAGAAGACATATTTTTGATAGCACAATAAAGATCTGGTTTCTCTTCACTAGCACATCTGCTAGATTCTGGAGTCGACACAGGGGAAGGTGTAGTGGGAGTGTTAAGCCTAGAAAATTCTTTTTAATATTTCTTTTTCTAATCTTAATGACAATAAACAAACCTTAATTGTACTGATAATGTGGCTAATCTTCCTCCTAAAGTTACCAAAGCCAATGTATGATGTTCTGCTATCTGACATGCAGCAATCAGATTCCAATCTGGCTCGCATTCTGCTTCAATCTCTTCTCCGATCTCTCTTGAATAAAAAAGCACTCGTGGTTTAGCTGGTTGACTTAGAAATTTACGCTTATTTTTAGAATTTGGCTGGATATTCTTTGATGACATTTTTTTATAGTCTTGCACAATTTCTGTATCGCTAATGTCACCTAAAATAGCAACATCATTATAATTATTCTGGTTGATTAATTTTATAATTATAATGAGCAAAAAAACAAGAATAAAAATAAAACTCAAGTACAATTAATAGTCATGTTGGAATTTACCTGAAGGTAATCCAGAACAATCTTGCAAAGAATTATCAATAGCAAGATAGAGCATGAAGGTCTTTTCTGAAAGTGACTCAAGTCGAAGGGATTCTTCCGTTAACTGACGTCTAACCCATTCTAATACCAACCAGCATAGAGAATTATGATTTACAAGTGACATTTCTTCTCGAGATTGATTTAAAACATCTACGCGAACACAAAATAGATTTAACAGAATGGTACTTTTGCTAACTTTCTCAAACTAAAAATAAAATAACAATGAGGTTATGAAATGTATTCAATAAGGAATGTATTTACTTCTTTAGCAATATAATTATCAACTTCCTGTATGAATTCCTTATTGCGAGCAATCCCTGGTAGTGATCGTATATCAACACAGTTGTCAACCGAGAGGTGGGTGATAAGATGTTGGGCGCACTTACGTGCTACTCGATCCATCTTCAGATGGCATGCTGCCAAATAAACTGCTTTCACCTTTAAATAAAAATTAAGAGATACTAATTTGTAATCATATTTAGAAAAGGTATGTGTAGAGTAATCAGATTTTCTAATCCCTAGGTAGTATAAGTATGAGTTGTTTCATTTTGGACTCTTTTTTAATCAAGTTCAAAAAAATAGTTATCAGTTTGAATGCATGTTTATCTGTCCGTGTTTTCAACTATCTTCACTCTCCAGAATTATTGGACCAATTTTGATGTAATCTTCACTTACATAAAGGGTATGAGGCCAGGGTGGTTATACACTATATGAGCAGTGTTATAAACAATTAGGCATATTTTTTTACTTCTTTGAGATATACTGTGATAAGTTGAGCCCCACATTGGGCGCCAATTAAATATGTGAAGATTTGTATTATAAAAAGAGTACTTTTTTATTTTTATGGTTTTCAGAGTGTATAAATAAACAGGGGTTTCAATATTTGTATTAATATACTCTTAGTTTATGCATAAATAGACTAAAATTTAATGACAGACTTTGTCTTTAACATGTTAGAGCTTGAAACCCTTTCAAACAGTGTTGGTGGTAAGTATTTTTTACATGAACCATCACATATTTAATTGGCACTCAATGTGGGGTTCAATCTTATCACAATACATTTACCTTCAATCTTTAGAAATAATTTATACAGTGTGTCCAAGATAAGGATGCACAGCATGGGAATCTTGGAAACGGTAAGAGATACAGCATCGGTTAAATAGGATAAAACTTGGCTATTTATAGGTCCTTTTTGTTGGCATTTGCAAAATCTAGATATCTTAGATAGTTTCAGAGATATTTAAAAAAAGTAGATTTCTCGATTTTCGTTTTTATTTTTTCTTTCCTTCATTTGAAGAGATATCGGAAAACTAAAACCACTTTTCCATTGCCACTTTTTGTTCGCTGTTAAAATACGTTAACAAACTTCCTGTACAACGTTTCGGTTTCGAGTAACCATCATCAACCTCATTTTTTTTAAATAGGCAGAAACACAATTGAAAATTGTTTTGGATAGCTCTTGTCACGATTCTAATGATGTAAACATGATAGGGTTATTTTGGTTTTGATTTTTTTGTGCTGAATGCTGCTGTGACCAAATGTAATAATTGCTGTTCCTCTTCAAAATTTTGGTTGAGCACATGATTCTTGACATAACCCCAAAGGAAAGAAATCTAACGGTGTTAGATCAGGTGATTGTGCAGGCCAGGGTACTGCAGAATGCATTAATTTATAGCATAAGAAATCAAAATAACCCCATCATGTTTACATTATTAGAATCATGACAACAAGAGCTATCTCAAACAATTTTCAATTGTTTTTCCGCCTGTTTAGAAAAATGAGGTTGATGATGGTTACTCGAAACCGAAACGTTGTACAGGAATTTTGTTAGCGTATTTTAATAGAGAACAAAAAGTGGCAATGGAAAAGTGATTTTAGTTTTCCGATATCTCTTACCGTTTCCAAGATCCCCATGCCGTGCATCCTTATCTTGGACACACTGTATAGGGTAGAATTGCGTTAAAATCTCTTGGGTGGTTGCACAGAAACCAACTGCGTTCCGATTGCTTGCCGATATATATTTGACTGAAAACGTCGTCATTTCTTGTTTGGTAATTGTTTCGTTGCGATCTCCTAGTAGTAAAGCGTGTTCCGTTTTACCGCTAAACGCAGCATGTTTAGTAGACTTTGTGCGGTCCAAGATCTACATATCACGTCATAGACGACGTCATGCGCAGTTGCCAAAAATAGGTCGGACCAGTCCAAACTCACTGACATAGGGGAGTAATGATCGATATCAAAAACCGAACATAACTTTGCTTCCGTTAATAACTACCATATTATGCCACTGCGATTTAACTGACGTCATACTTGGCGCATTTTCGTTCATGACGTACATGTAGTTCTTAGACCGCACGAAGTCTAGTACCGAATGTTTTTAAAATCACGTAAGACGTGGTTTACCGCCACTCCCGACGCGAATTCCCAACACCCATGAGGTTTTAATACAATTCTAATCAAGAGATGTTCAATGTTTCTAAGTGAAATACCTAGAATACCCTGGATATTATTTGTTGCTGATTACAACAATATAGGCCTTATAAGGTCCAAACCTAATGCCTTAGGCATTGATCAATTTTTTGTTGTGAAATATCAACAACGTATGGAATTGCTTCGCCTCTGGCATAATGAACAAACTCTGTTTTTACAAGGTTGTGAAAGTAATAAAATTAGGCCTTCAATATTTGGACATTATGATTTTCATGTGCACAAATTGACAATTAAGTATTGCAACAAAACCACAATACATGTTTTGGTAACAAGATGTATTTTATAAAATATAAAAATTAGTCAAATATCTTTAATTCTATAAATTACTACATACACTTAGTCATGTATGTAAATTATCAAATTTCAAACATCTGTTGTTACTTTTTTCAAACTTTGGCGGTCATTTTGACCATGTTCCCGAGGTGATATAAAAAACTAAAAGTATACGTTTGTCAGTAGTTTTTGATGTAGAATACGATTCTAAAGTAAAAAAAATTTTTGAAAATTTTTCAATTTTCGGCGGCCATTTTGACCAAGTTCCCGAAGAGTTAACAAAAAACGAAGACACCACTTCGTCTTTAGTTTTTGATGTAGAATCCAAATATGAAGTCAAAATTTCAAAATTTGACAAAAAATGCGGACAGACATACATACAGACAGACAGACTTCGCAAATTCAGTAACGACTCCTTCGGAGTTCGTTGATCAAGGTCATGTTTAGTCATTCCATAATTAGCAATCTTTTGGAAATTTTACATTTACAGATTACTTTGTTCCTGAAGTTTGGTTATTTTAGTACCAACCAAAGCGATTTTTCTTGGCGACTAACCCTACTTTAGATTTTACCGTCACGCTATCTGTTTATGGGGAATTTGTTCGTTTATATGATTGTATTCGGTTTTGTGAATAGTGTTCTGAAAATATTCTAAGATCTTCAACAATTAATTGTTTGGTACATATTTCTGTACCTCGAACAGAACTCAAACCTCCAACTTTTGCTGACCCTAGACTAAGATTGCAGGTTCGGGGAAGTAAAGGAAACGGGAGTCCAAAAGATCTTAAACAAAATGACGCATACAAACTCACCGCATACAAGGATATCACAAGCTTCGCGCTATGGAGTCAGCAACAATGACTTGACTACTAGATAAGACAGTTCTTTGTACATATGTAAACTGCTTGCCGGCAACGGTACTCCTGGGCGACTTAACCAAGAAAGCATCCCATCAGTTTGTTTCTTATGCCTTGGATATGAGTAAGATATGTAAACAGATAATTAGACTGGGACCAAGTAGAAGATTTCAATACTCTGATTTTGTTTAAATGAGCAGCGTACACAGCACGTCCAAAATCTAGCTGTATAGACAGGGAATATTGCTCTATATCAGTATAAATACCATGAACAGCTCTGTATAGAAGGATGAATCAAGACGTATTGGGTGGAATGAATGGCATTCGAATTTAGTGTGAATAATCAAAATCGACGCGAATGTATGTCGCCATAGGCGTATCACAAATAAAAACAAGACAGAAGAGCAAATTGCAACCAGACGAACGTCGATGCAATGCGTAGCACACACCGATATGTAAAACTAACTCGACCAAACAGTTTTGTGCTTCTGCGCTGATGAGTCACATTTTGAATAACTTGTATGGATATGTAAGACTTGGTATACAGTGAGTGAAAAGTGACGAACTTCTTGGCAAGGGTATCAATTATCTCATTGAAATGCACACTCAAAGACAAACGTAGCTACGCCTGAACTTGATAAATTTGCAATAATATAGATTATGATAGGGTTCTTTTTGGCTATATGGAATTTAAATTTCATGGCTTTTAGAACGTTTTGCTAGTTCCGTATCCCAACATAATGGTAACATCTTGGAGATCTTTATCGTTGGTGTATTTCAAGGCTGCGGTAAAAATAGAAGCACGATTATCTAATTTAAACATAATCTTGAGTTGAATGGAGCTATTGTAGAAGGCACAGCCACATTTCCACCAGTAATAATGATGTGCGAGTGTTAGAGGTTAGATCTCAGTTCCAAAAAAAGTTGTTTATTACGTGCAAGTATATCTAGAGTTACAGCCAGACAGTATTTCTTGTTGTGTTTCTGTTAAAAAGGCGATTGCCAAAACGTCTTTGTTATTGCAACAAACCGTTTTCTATACCTAACAAGGCACTTTATTGTTTTCACATTAATTTGGTTGTTCTAGCGAGAGTGCTGTTGTCATAACGGAAACTCGTTCTGCTATCGCGTCGTTTCTTTCCCAGTATAATGGACATAGAAAGTACTATATTTCGCACGAATGGGAACACGGGAAGGCGCCAGCCGAGTACGGAAAGACGTTGTCCAGCGAGTTTTTTTTAACGATTTAGCCGAGTCAAATTGGACTAATTTGGCCCCGGAGTACTTTTGGCTCTTACATAATGACAACATTATAGGCAAAGTGTAAATAAGTGTAAAACAATTAATTCACTAGTCTAAAACTATATGAGAAGGGATCTTAAGCGATTTCTTTGGTCTCGAAAAAAGTTGTGGTTTCGGGTTGATCTGATTTTGCGATTTAAGCGCAAAACTTTATACAGTGTGCTGATTAAGTATGGAACAAATTCAATAACTCGAGAAATATTAATATTTTGAAAAAAAAACAAAAAGGGATGTAACGATTTAAATTGTTGGGCATTTTAAAATATTATTTAAATCGTTACACCCCTTTTTTTCGAAATACCAATACTTTTCGAGTTATTGAATTTGTTCCATACTTAATGAGCACACTGTATAACACACGTGTGTGTTATGGCACGGCACACTTTACAACTGTTTTGATATATGAATAAAGTTATCAATTTTCGCGCTTTATTTGTAAACATACACACTTACGAATCACCAACACAATATAATACAGTGGACGCATGCGCAAACACGGTTAAAGTTGCTACGCTGCCGAATTTTTTTATTATTTTTTAAAAAATATTTAATAATAAAAAATTAATTATTTCATGTAAATTTAATAGTAATTATAATTCATTTTGTAATGATTTGATAATTACATACATAAAAGAATAATTTCAACAAGCCAAAAGTCATTTAATCACAAGTTGAAATATTAATTTTTAAAAGTACAATCCCGAAAAAAGTTTATGCTTTCCATAGTGCATACTAATTACAGATACTTACCGCGGAGTAAACTTTTCAAATTGACTGTACGTCTTGTACCTCCTTAAGAGAACATGTGTTGTTTTTTGTGGTCCTAGGAAAAATAGTGTATAATCTTAAACTTTAGCGATTTGGACATTTGGTACTAATTAGAAAAAGACTCGAATCAGAAAATTGACCTTTTTTGAGATACATAAGGATTTTCAAATCTTACTCATGGTGGACAAATAAAGATGATTTTTCGTAGTAAGGATTCTGCTTTGACAAAATGTTCAAGTCGTTTTACATTAAGTTAGATTTGCGAAAAGAAACGCGCCAGAGTACTAAAGATTATATTTTAGGAAAACTTAATAAATCATCAAAACTGGTTAATGGCTGGAAATGTTAGTTTCATCATTAATACAGACTGTCATTTTAGTTTGTGGTGTTTAAAATTTTCAGACACAATGGACGAAATTCTAACCGCCCAATGAGGAAAAGAAATTCTTCATACCGTGTGGTAGAACAAGTGTTTTCTAAAGAATATGAAATCAGACTAGGTAATTGCTTTTTATGTTTTAGTTCATTGCCTTCAAGATAAACATACGTATTAAGCAAATTATTATGAACCTAGAATTGGTAAACAAAATCCAGTTATTTAAATTTTTCCACAAATGGCTGTTAAAATAAACAAGTGAACGTATTTTACCAACCACAAAACCTTGATACTTTTCAGAATTTTGTGAACATGGAAAGAATTACCCATAATCATCGTTGCAAGTCTTGTTTGCAAAATTCATAATTATGACAACTGTATGAATACTATTCATATAAGTATGCCTGCATATATACAACTGACTTTTAAGGGGATTTCCAACAATTTTATGCATGAGCACCTAAGCAGAAATTTTGTTAAGAAACATTTAAAATTTGTTCTATTTTTAGTGTGATTTTTACTTTCCATTCATGCAGCTCTGACACTTAATTATCAATTTGTTTATAATATTACATAATATTTATTCAGGTTATTAGCATGTAATTAATATTAATGGAATTAGAAATACGCTTGTCAACGTCGACATTCTGAATTATAATTATTATTTCTTGCATTTCTTCATTTATTATTTCTTATCTTATTATGATCTGGGTTCTTGGTAGTAGAATATTCTAGAGTTGGGAGTGTGAACTCTGATTTTATATTACATTTAAAAAAAGTCTGGGGTGTTTTACAAATGTTTGAGTTTTATTTTAAATGCAAATCAGATTGTAGGCTACCCTAACCAGCATATCTGAATGTTTAATTTAAAAATTTCGTTCGGTGTACCTATTCTGTATTTGATGTAATTATGTTTGTAAATCGTGTTCATGATACAGGCTCATACAGATTTTTGAAGGTTCAGTTAATAAATAGACGCAGTTGTAAATTACTAAAATAACGAATTTATTGAAAACTTTCCCAGGTTTAATTTTATAAATATCATTACAAATGTACCAAATTAAATTTAAAATTCGTGGAAACATCCCTTTTTTGCCATTGATATGCGCCTACTCGCTGGGATAAAAGTCAACATTTATATCTCACCTTGATTTGTTTTTTAAACAAGCCAAGAAATTTTTAGATGGCATTTCGCGACTGTTTTAACAGGTATTTTATGACCCATTTCGAAAATCACGAGTTATCTTTTGTTTTAAATCTTTTTTTTTAGTTTTATTTATGAATCTCTGAGTTACCACTGTGTTATTATTGGAAACTATCTTACCTGATGATACAAAACCTTAAGCTTTGAAGTATAAGCATAATCAACCAGAAGTTCCAATGCTTGCTTGTCAAATCCACCATTAAGCTTATAGGTGATGACATTTTCCGTTCGCTTTTGATCCGAGTCAGTAGTAAATAATTCGAATAAGTACGGCGAGACGCTGGCTAATACGGCACGATGTGCATGAATTTCGGAATTTCCAATCTATAAATGGAAACAAAAAAAGAGGAGCTATAAAATACTGTATTGGCTGTAGGAAAATATGGAATAAACGTTATGACTTTATGAGCAAAATGTATATTATGATAAAAAATTAAATAAAATTCCTAAAGAACAAAAACAACAATAAAATTATATGTTTAAGTATTTAGAAAAGAAATAAAAAGCTAAATAAATAAAAATGTTACCCTTTATTTTATTTATATTAGATAACCCTCTGTAAACATAGAAAAATTAAAACGTTCTTTTTATATTTGGAAGATTCGAGAATGTATATGAATTGCCACAAACAAGATACTCTTAAATACATAATGATATCATCTTGGAAATAAGATTACTAATTTAATTGGCAATATATAAATTCTCAAATGAAAGAGTTTTAAAATAGCAAAACGTTATTATTTACCTAATGTTTCTACAGTATTATTCTGAAAGCACAGAAAACATTAATATTTCCACTCTTTACCGCATTTTTAGATAAAAACCACACAGAAATATTGGCAGCTTGAAGAGGTTAATCACTCTTAAAAAATGTTTCTTGCATTAACATGAGTATTTCAAATGAATATACAACGTAGCATTAAGATAAAAATAAAAAGCCCCGTTATCTAGAAATGAAACAAAAGATGCTCGATTTTACGTTGGTATTGTATTTTACAAAATAATGCTGAGCTTTTATTTTAGTAACGAGACAGATAAACAGAAAAGCATCTCGAGCGCTACAGTGTAAAATCAGAAGGCACGAAATAAATATAAAAAACGATGGCAGTACATATTTTTTTTACAACCAACAAATATTGTTTTTTCGTTATAGTAGTTTTATTTTGTTTTATGTACTTTTTTTTAAGTATTTAACATTTTCCTAAGTAATATTACTGGGCGTCGCAAGTCAATTTCGTAAACGTAAATTACTAATTCGGTAATCGTGCATTTTAATTCAAAGGGTGCCAGACATTATAGTTGCTGGTTAATAAAATGCAGTTTAAGTCCATGTCCACTCTTATTCACACCAAATACGCAAAATTGCAATATGTAGGAAATTTGGAATTTATGTCAAAATTAAATTAAGGTATCCTAGACGTTCTATTGTTACTTTGGTCTTTATGTTTGTGCATTCAATTTCAAATGCTCAAAATTCTAAATCTGCTAATCTCGTCAATGACCTTTTTAGAAACTATTTAGACAGTTCGGACTATACATTGCAAATCAAACTCCCTGACTTTTCCAGGATTTTCATTAAATATTGCTGAAAATTCCTTGAATCTATTCTAGACTATTTCTATTCAAAGTACAAGTATATTCACACACAAATATTATCGGCAACTGTTTTTTCTTGTACTAATGTTACGTATAAGAAAAGAAAAAATCGTCAAAGAAGAACGAGACTTCTATTTTACTTACTAAGATTCTAATTTTCGCAGAAGTAATAATTCGAAGTTATCCGTAATAGTCATACTATAATTTTTGAGGTAACAAATTCAATTTATGACTACTGAAGAGAAAAACATAATTGTTGGATAACAATAAAGCATATCGTCAGAACTAGAGGCTGCTCAGGTTCAGGTAATTGTTTTTGGCCATCTATATGACATCGAGGTTCCCATGAGTCATGAGTATACTATGGGTGGCACGATTTCCGTGAGTCAAATTACAATACCAAACTGTTTAAAAGTTTACCGTTCTCCTCTATGTCTAATTGTAAACGTGCTTGCCCAAAACTACCAGCTCTCGCTCTGGCACGCAAACCTCTGTACGTCTCCACTCCCTAAGGGCTACGGTGTCAAGGGTGTATATAAAATCGTAAGCAGTATTTTATTTAGGTTTCAGAACGACTCTCCGTGATTCGTGACACATCATGGTTCGTGATTCACGGTAAACTACGTGATTCATCTATTCTAATGGGTTGCTGCAATTAAAAATTTTAATAAGTAAAATTGCGTTTTTTT
>VTPC01008695.1:0-43735 GCA_011009095.1 Ignelater luminosus | reverse complement strand
AATTTTCTTTTAATTCATTCAATTCGATTCGACTTCTATTTGTCTTTGCCTATCTAAAATACGTAGGAAATCTTTGTTTCCAAAATAAATCTTGATAGTGTTTAATTAATTGAATGGATTTAATGTGAAGTCCATTCAAGTAGGTCATTGTCGATCTCTTTTCTAGTTCGCGAACACTAATCGATCCTGAACAGCTTTGTTTTAGTCTAGAGTTCAGTCTGTATTTTGTAGCTGTAAAACGAGTATGGTTTAATGTAACTTTCTTCCCATTAATTTGTCAGCAGCGCGCTGAGAGCTCGAATATAAATACTACAAAATGTGGTTGTAATTTCAAGAAGAAACCATTAATTGTTTTCTTGGTGTTTTCGTTCTTCTTAAGTTGTAATAGTGATTAAAAGGTTTTATTTCCGAGTTCCTTTTTTAAAGTGTTTTTTAGTGTTTTCATTAGTTACAATAACCTTCAATTAGTTGAGGGAATTCTTATTAACAATAGAATTAATTGTGATTCTCTTAATTAACGTTACGTTATTCACTTACATCATACAAACATTTAAAGTGATGTGTGAAGTTCATGTAATGCAATCATCGGAACGTTCTTAATTTATTTCAAGTGAAAACAGATGGAACATCATTAATAATAAAAGTATCACGGCGAGAGATTCTGGGTTAATTTCCGTGTCATGAACGCAGTAAAAACAATTGATCTCGATTTGGTATAAAATAGTTTTTGGGTAGTGTAATAAAATTTGAAAATTCGAATATACACAGTTGGCGTTTTTTTTTGTAAAAATGCACCTACATTTACTTGAGGTAAGAATAAATGAAATTTCTCGGTTCATTTGTTTTATAACGTAAAGAGTAATTTGGTCAATAGCCTCTAGACATATTCTACTTTTTGAAATATAGAAAGCCTGCAGAGAATTTAAATAATACTTAAAAACTTGCCCCAAAGCTTAAAAACGCAGGTTATCAAAGTTTATTTTTATTTATTTGGTGCCAAATTTTCCTAATGTTATGTTGTTATCAAACACCTGACTAACTCAATTATGGTATGTACTTGTAATATTTATACTTCAATTAATATGAGTACGCGAGTTATCAAACTTGAAAGTGTTATCTGTGAGTATTTTTTATTGTTCGCAATTAGGAACAAATATAAAACTTACGTTAGGTTACGTAACTCGATCATCTATAGAGTGTTCGATTTGTCGTTACTCTCTAAAAACTTATTTAGAGAGTGAAAGCTTAGGTAAATCAATAGAAGATTGAACAGTCCTACGTCCTAAGATCTTCTTTCTTGCTGCTTTTTCTTAAGAATCTTGTTCTTGGAGCTCTACTTGCTAGAAAATTTAGTATCAAGATAATATTGAATCATGGCGAGCTGATTTTCTGATATAATCAGGAAATCTTTTGAGAAATATCACAGCATGTTGCCCAAAAATGGAATGTTAACAAAAATATTGAAAACTGCTACTATTGCTACCAGTATTTTGACCTACTTAGTCTTCAAGAATTGATTTCAGTGTTTTGAACCATTTTTTTTTTGCTTTTTTGTGTATTGACATTGTATATTCGAATTTGATTGCTTGGCAGAAGAAGAGTATTATATAGTAATGGCCTTACAGATTCATTCTGGAACCATTCAATCTACAATTAGTATATCAAAGCTCTTTAAGTAATGTCACTGTATTCTTCTTCAGTGACTTGCTCCAATAATCCTTCAGTAGCCTAGAATGATTATTATTTTGTTTGGTACTGCCAACTCCAAGAGAGACCGTAGTATTATCCACAAGACTTGTTAAAGCCAATTTTGTAATCAGATTGTACAGAATTCATCGAGCAGATGGATCAATAGTCTCATCATTCACCGAACTCTTTAAAAATTTCATATTAAGCTCTAGGTAGGCAAGACTCGAGTGAGTAAAAACAACAGAAAAACCTCTGTCTACGATGCGATGCTGCTGGTGTCCAAAAGGCAACAACGCAGACCCGCTAGAGCTGATTCATCTTCTCCAATACGCGGCCTTGGCGGGCCTTACTAACAGTCTGCAACTAGAGCGGTGAACTTTTTTTTTCTGCAAAATCTCACATCCATCTGATCTTAGAGTATCACCCTTTCCTACCCTTTTTGTACCAGATATTATCAGATCGCCAAGACATTGCGTCATATCAGGCAATTAAAGGGTTCTGATACTTGAACCACGAGACACATGTCCTTTACTATGGTAATGGTGCATCCGACTTCTTAGAAATTTCATATTAGGTTCCAGACGGGCAAGACTCGTGGGATTAAAAGAGAACAGAAAGATCTCTCATCTACATTCTTGATATGGCGCTTCCCATCCTGCCAGATCCAAGAAAGATTGCACTGAAGATGCGATGCTAGTTGATGTTTAAAAGGCAACGGAACGGACCCATTAGAGACACTTACATAGTGAATTTATTGAGGGGATTGATTTTCGCAATACGCAACCTTGGCGGGTTTTTGGCAATAATGTACAAAAAGCGTTGGATCTTTTTCTCTCGAAGATCCACTCCATATGGTCTTAGAGTCTTTTCGTATGTGCATATTAATGCAAATCTTGAATGTAGCGTGAAAGGATTCCTGGATGCAAAAGAAATATTTCGAAATTAACAGATGATGTTTTCTCAAATTTTGATCAGCTGTTCCTTTCAGAAGAGTTTACCTTTGTATAATACGAAAAATATTAGGAGAGTAAAACAGTCAATCACTTGGGCAATTTGCGAGTTATTCGCTACTTTCCCATAAACATGAATGCTTTTTTAATTACGTTCTTTTATTATTTGGATTGTCTTTACTTGATCTCTCACATTCACTCTGATTTCCTATTTGCTTGAGTTACTACATTATAGAACATTTAGATTAGATTATGACGATCTTAAACGACCAACGGAAGAATTTATGTTGTTAGTTCTTGAACCTAAAGAAATGACCATACATACTCTCCCACCACGTTTATGAATCTGAACTGAATTTTGTCCAGGCCAAAATATTTGGTGTTGGAGTACTTCAAATATTTTTGATTGTGGCCACTAAGGCCTAAATAGCTTTTTTGGACTATAGTATGTAATACTATGTAACGATCGAAATCCGATTGGTATTTAGCCAGAAAATGCCAATAGATCAGAAAGAGAAGATTTTGGTGTTTCTACTCCTTAGTTCGTTTTCCTATACTTTATTCCAAACAAAAAGAAATATCGACCAACCTCTTCAAAATCTATTGAGGCCTGACAGAAAACCTGCTATCATTCATAAACCACCTTGTGGCTAGAAAGGCAATATTTGCCTGTTAGATTACTGATAAAGATTGTTTGCAGTTTCTACATTAAGTGCTACACACAAATTCCGTATTCCTTTTACACAATTTTTTCATATAATTATGTATTTGTGAAGAAAGCAAGAATTTGTCTTTATGTTTATACCATGTTTCTTCTTTCTTCAAATTCTGAACCCATAGATGTCACATCCATTCTCCTACATCTACATTTACATAATTGTCTTGTCAGTTTTAGTTCAGATCAACTGACAGCAGGTGGTTATCAAGGAGCGTTGGTTTCACAAAAGCTACTGTTTTCTCGGCGGTACGTGTGCTGAAGTGGATTTCTCTATTTCTCAATGTTTCTTTGGATCTTATCAGCTTTCACCCAACACCAGAAGCCTCCACCAGTGAGCCGACACCCCTATCACACCATCCATCTTAATAAATCAACGTGAACAAAATCCTACTTATGCCACACCCACAGGGACCGTCCACCAACACCATCTTCAGGTACTTACATCAACTTACATCAAACGCCGCTCGCTCCAAAACATCAACCGCCTTCACCGGATGCTGCTACCACTGCCATCCATGCTGCAAGACCGTTTACTACCCACTGCTGCACTCCGAGTCCTATATGATCAAACCTACTTTTCTACTTCCAACGACTGGCCCGGTGTCGATGAACGTGAACAAAGGACGTATACTGCCTACCTCTAGTCACAAGGCTGAAGAAGCTTCAGGAGAAGCTTATAACGTTTTGAAGATTGCACCTGTTTTTAATTCTTTTGTTTGTAAAGTATTTTTCTCTTTCCGTTCAGTTTTATTCTAGAATTTCTCTTTTTTTGTTTTTGTTTATCTTGAAATAACGAAACAAAGTGCTTATTGCAAAAGCGGTGGCTCTTGTTAAGAGAGGGAATCTGCGACTCTGGAAAACTTTCGAGATTCGCGAGGAGGCGCTGCTGCTGCTGGAGACTGCTGGCTGATACTGCTCAATGTGTTAACTGCAAGTAAACAAACAAAACAAAAAAAACAAACCTTAAAAAGCCGCCGAAAGCGGTCAACTGTTGTAGAATTAGATTCATGAATTCGGGTGGTGAAATGACTTGAGAGTCATAAGCGGAAGAATGTGGTGCAGCAATGGTCTGATGTTGGATAATGATTGGTGGAGTGAACGGAAGGCACAAAGCAAACAGCCATGGAATTTCATGGCGGCTGGTGGGTGGTGTGATGTGTCTGTGGTCTTGTGGTGTTGATGGAGTTGGGCGTCTAAGTTCGAAGTTATGGAAAACTGAAAGACGTCTCGCCGGTGACGCTAACTTGTGACGGAGCTTGTTTCGCCAAATGTTTCAGTGATGATCTGAATAATGATGATAAGAACGGTTCTTTTTAGAAGTTGGCTAATTATTACTTTCTTAGACAGCTTGAATCTTATTGACTTCTCATGTAGAAGTAGCTGGCACGAGAGCATTATCGCAAAACTTTCATCGTATAAGCTATATGAGAGCTAACTTGCGCTCTTACGAGACTTACTCTTAACGTTTTTTCTACCGAAGTATCACGTTGCCTTCAGAAGCAGGGCCTTTTACATGCAAACCTTAGCTGTGGTGAGAGTACACTATTGAATACTCTAGTGATAGCTACTTTCATGAGAGAATTCTCACCGTGTAGAGGGGGCTTCTACATTTCCCATCTTTGCAGTTTTTTAATTTAGTTATTTTTATACATTTGTTTATTTCCATCGAAATAACAAAAAAAATATTGATAATACATAGTTAGATTTCATCATGTAACTGTGAAGTTCAGATCTGAAGATAATAGAGTTCGGACAGCTGAAGAAGAGCCAAAAATGTTAATGATTCCTGGGTAACGTATAATGAACAACTTAAGATTCAGAATTTGTAACTTTACCAAAGGAGCTTTAGAATCCTGACTAACACAGACTTAGGAAATATGCAGCCGCACTAGAAAGGCCCTTTTATTTAATAGTTCAACAAGATCACTCAGAAGATTGAATCTCTGCACGAGATTACGAACAAGAAGAAGTTCAAGCAACGAATATTCAAAATTTGTGGAATTCCAAACCATCTGTATTTTTTTGTGCTTTTGGGCCTTTTTTCTTATATGATAGTTGCTTTGTTTGTATCCAGGGCGTTAATCGTTATACAACCACACTCTAAAATCCCTTTATTCTATGTGTTTCGTAAGTAGGCAAAACTTCAAAATCGCTTTTTCTTAATAAACTTTGTTTTTTGCTTGACACCGAGTAAGGACCGTCGAGTGAAGAAAGCAGGAACGTCAAGTGGGAAAAACAAGGACTATTTTTCCGGGTCAATATTGTTGTTTCAAGAACTGTATTGTTGTAGCGACTGCATTATTGTTGAAGCAGAGAAAGATCTTCAATCCGAGAAACCGCTAAGTGGGAAAAGCAGGAACTGTGTTATTGCAAGAATGGACCTTGGTAGGAAGATTATAAGAAAGCAAAATAGTGGAGTTGTCAACAACCGTTCCATTGACTGCAGAATCCACCACTCAAAAGCAATCATTACCGCTATTTCGTGTACCTCTGTTGCCAGAAGAAAGGAGTTAGACTTTTAGTCCAGATTTTTCACTATACCACCTGGTTTTATACCTGCCTGTACTATAACGGCGCAATTCTTGATTACAGTTTTATCAGTACCAGAACTACACCAACTTTTACTGCTGCATTGCAGGAATTCTTACCAAAACCAATTCCGTCCGTCGACTCTATCTACAGAATTAGTTGGTCGACTAAATCCACACCAATGGCTTACCGTGGGAAGGATATTACAGACGGCTGCATTTTTCCAAGTATTTGCTGTTGTCTATCTTGTATGACAGATTTAATATTATCGGACATATTTGGAAATGGTTTTGGCAATTCCCAAGGTGCATCATGGTTTTCTTCCAACACTTGCTTTACGACATACAATTTGCAATACTCCGTCATCTTACTTTCTCGAACATCCTTCGACTCCCAGAAATGACAAGAGTCGGCCATTCAGGATTTTTCTGTACTTTTTCACGTTGCTTTTGGTATCCGCTGCATTTGCTCTCTTCCACGCAAAATCCAGTTTCTAGTAAAGCTAAAGGCTGGTGAGATGGGTGATCAGTGTTAACAGTAAAATGATAATCTTCCATGTCTAGGACGATAGGCACCCTTTTTCTGTTACGGAGTAGCTACGTTCTATTGAATTTAGCGTACAACTAGCATATGCGATAACTCGTTCTTGTCTCTCCAACTGTTACGTTAGGGTTGCTCCGAAGCCATAATTGGAAACGTCGGTTTGTAAGCTGAATGATTGATCAAATTTGGGATTTCTACAGTCCCAGGAAAACTTGATCGTATTCTTCGATCCATTTCTAAAGGTATTGTTTCGGAGAAATTTTGTAAGCGGTGCTACTACTTTTGAGAAATCGGAATACGATACAGCACCCTGATATCGAATTCTGAGAAATTGTGAAACTTGTCGTATCAGATTTAAATTGAGTTTGTAAAGATGGGATTTTAAAACCTCAAATTTAATAAAAATAATTTTAGTGATCCACGCAATATTTCTCATCAATTTATACAAAAATATTCAAAAAATAGAGGGTGAAAGATTTTCTTTTAACCCTCATACCTAAATGATATTATCTGCTGTTTTCTTTGGCACGTTTCGTATATGTAAAATTTAGAATGAATTCCACTCTGTGTGTGTAAGTAAACGCCATAGCGTATCCCACCTTCGTGGCCATGCAAATATTATTCTTGCACGGAAATTCGAAAACCAACATTGTTTATTGGCACCTAGAAATAATCCCATAAAATACCGGATGTTCCATATTTAAACTTTTCGTCACCGTGCACACGCATCTAAACAACACAGTGAACCAACCACATTTTTATTGTTAATAACATCATGCGGATAATTGTTCATTATTTATCTTGTTAACATCCCATTAACCAATAAAACTGTTAGTGGCATAGAAATTTCTAACAATGTTATTATCATCATTATCGCAGCAGATTTCTTAAAACGAATTGACTTCTTAACTTTGACTGCTGTTGCTCAGTAAGCCAGAAAATCTACTTCGGATATATATTCCCTTTTAATTTCTTTTGAACTTAATTTTAATAATAATGTTCAAGAAGATAAAGACGTCAGGAATTTGTTCGAGAACATCAGGGATTTATTCGTGCATAAATTTTTAATTTAAAATCGCCTGGTCGCGTTCAAAATTTTACCTTTTATGTGCATGAAACTTTTATGAGTTCAAAGTTAAATTTTTAGACAAGTTGTCTGAAAAAAAAATAAGTGAAATATTTGCTTTTTGTTTTAAGTTTAATTAAAAATTAGGTAGAAACTTCTTGATATTATAATATGAAGGGGCGTTTCTTTGTAGTCTCTTTCTTTAAAATGTTAGAAAACTTTCTCTTTAACTTGTAAATATCAACGTGATGATCCCAAATAAGCTTTTCTTTTTTTTAAAAAAAAAAAAAGAAGATCGTGCATGTATTATGTTGAGAAAGATGTTGTCTCGTGAATTAAATGACATTGAGAAGAGAATAAAGGTAGGGAATATTTTTGTATGTAGGTCTTGAAATTGTTGAACTTCAGCCCAGTAGGAATGCTGCACATTTAAAAGTTTATTTTCGTGTTTGTTATTTTCGTTTATTTTCAAAGGCAAATACTTTGTTATAGTTTTCGAGATCAAATAAGGACAATTTCATTCCATAATACGTTTGCTTTCTATATGAGAAATGCACGTAGTCATTTAGAGTACTTAAATTACAACAATGTGATGCATTAGGAATTTACTTCCTTGAATGTTAGGTATGTGTTCCAAATCAAAAAAATTGTTGATATGCAGGTATTTTTCGTTTCACTAGGTTTCTTTTGAATTCCTGGTTTCGCCAAGATTTAATTCTAAATTATGAAACAATACATGTGCACCGAAAGAACCGATGTAATCAAGATTTCGGTATCGGTTGTTAGTAACTAAACAAGGCAAAAAGTTATCCGCGAAAAAGTGCATTTTATAAATATGATCGGAGTATGAAGGTGAAAATTGTTCTACCTTATAACAAGCAGAATGGCCTAAATACAAGAATTTCTAGCAGGCAGAGACGAAATCGGATGACGTGAACACTCGTTGTCACAGGACGGAGATGACACGTAAGTGTTGGTCTTCAAAGAGAAGACGTCTCGTAGGTTATTGCTGTTGTGCCACCGTCATTTTTTTGCGGCTTTAGGTTGATTTGTGGAAACTGCTCTGAAAGAAATGATACACTCCTTGTGTAACAGTAATTTTAGACAAATTTGTCAAACTCACTTATAACTTTTTCTTATCTTCGGTACGCTTCGTCGTAGCCGGAAGCTACTCCAATCTATCTCTTACAAAACCTTTCGAACAGTTCTCTCTCTTTACACCTTCTTTCGAGTTCGCATCTGGTTCCTTGGTGTTACATACTCCGGCGTAGTATCTGGTTCCACACTATACGAGGGTCGTTTGAAAAGTCTGTGCAAAAATAAAAACTACTTAATTGTTTGGGGAAAACCTTTTTTATTTTTCAACATAGTCTTCTTTTAGGCTTATACACTTCGTCCAACGCTGCTTTAGTTTGTTGATCCCTTCTGAATAATAGGATTTGTCCAAGTCTGAAAAATAGCCATTTGTTTCTGCAATCACCTCCTCGTTTCAATAAAATCTTTTTCCCGCCAGATATTTCTTCAAATTGGGGAACAAATAGTAGTCCGAGGGAGCCAAGTCTGGAGAATAGGGGGGATGTGAAACGAGTTGGAACACTATTTCCATTAATTTTGCGACCACAACTGCTGAGGCGTGAGCTGGTGCGTTGTCGTGATGGAAAAGGACCTTTTTGTGGGCCAATCGTGGGTGTTTTTCTTGCAGCTTGGTTTTTAAACGGTCCAATAACGATGAATAATATGCACCTGTAATAGTTTTACCCTTTTCCAGATAGTCGATGAGGATTATTCCTTGCGAATCCCAAAAGACAGTCGCCATAATATTTCCGGCCGAAGGAACGGTCTTCGCCTTTTTTGGCGCAGATTCCCACTTGGTAACCCATTGTTCAGAATGTTCTTTGGTCTCAGGAGTGTAGTGATGTATCCATGTTTCATCCACAGTGACGAAACGACGTTTAAAGTCCTGCCGATTCTTCTGGAACAGCTGCAAACCGTCCTTGCAACACTTCACACGATTTCGTTTTTGGTCAAGCGTGAGCAATCGCGGCACCCATCTTGCGGATAGCTTTGTCATGTCCAAATGTTGATGCAAAATATTATGTACCCGTTCATTCGAGATGCCTACAGCACTAGCAATCTCACGCACCTTCACTCTTCTGTCATCCATCACCATATCATGGATTTTATCAATGATTTCTGGAGTAGTAACCTCAACAGGGCGTCCAGAACGTTCAGCGTCACCTCTGCCCATATGGCCACTCCGAAAATTTTGAAACCACTTATAAACTATTCTAATCGAAGGTGCAAAGTCACCATAATGTTTATCAAGCTTCTCTTTAGTCTCCTGAGGCGTTTTGCCTTTCATAAAGTAATGTTTAATCAACACACGAAATTCTTTTTCGTCCATTTTTTGAAAATCATTCGACTTCCTCGATTCAAACGAATGCCAAACACAAAGAAATAGGCCGATCTGGCTGAAACTTGGGGTGTGTTCTTCCAAGAGATGCTACTAACTAAACATAACCTCGATTATGCGCCTGTAGTGCCATCTCTCTGACTTTGCACGGACTTTTCAAACGACCCTCGTAATTACATTCTGGACTTGTCGAGGTTAAATCTATGTTCATAATTCCTCGTATTTTATACCACATCTTGGTATTATGTTGTGCATGACTCTTTTTTACTATAATGCTACTTCCCAATCCGAACACCATAACTCATCCACGCGTCAGGATACATCAGCTCTCAGCCTTGCTTTCTTGGCATTCCACTACTTATCTTCTAGCTTCTTTGACTAGTTGGTCAGCTCTTTCATTCTTTTGCGCAACGTAACATTCTTATCTCTTTCAGCATCGTTCCTAGGGAATGAGTGGTTCGTGTGCAAGACTATATTCGCCGCTATCTCTATTTTCTAATATCAATTGTTGACAATGTTCCGACAGTTTAGGCACAGTTTTCGATATTTAATCTTTATGTTTTACATTATAGTCCAGTCAACGAAAGGGTTGTAGAGGACACGGAAGGGGGGAGAATCTTTCTCTTGAGGAATGTGTTGGGGGTAGTTAGGAGGCAAACATACTAAGTCCCCGCCCCTAGCCATGCCGCTTCAGGGGGGAGGGGGGTGGAAAGGTCCCTTTTTTCGGTTCTTCGCTTGTAACTCGGAAACGGTGCATCGTACGGTAAAAAGTATTCCTTACAAAATAAAAGATAATTCGATTTCCTACAAGAATGTTTATATTTATTTTTTTCTTATGTGTTACAGTTTCCGAGATATTCGCCAGCAAAAATCGATAATTCTTTTTGCGTCCCATTCTTTGTCAAACTTGTCCTTCTAACTCCTCAGCCTTATGTTTTCAGAAAGGTCGTCAGACGGGATGTTGTAGAGCATTAGATTTTCTTTCGAAATATGTATCTTGACTAATTTATCTTCTACAGGTCAGAAGTTACAGCAATTTGAAGTTTTCGGATAAATTTCGTGATTTCTCAAGAAAGCTATACTTTCGTTATTATCGTTATTTATGTATTAAAAAACTGGAATTTAAGAAAAATCTTACTTAGTCTTGGCAAGCTCCAGTTTCTTACTACATAAATAACGATAATAACGAAAGTATAGTTTTCTTGAGAAATCACGAAATTTATCCGAAAACTTCAAATTGCTGTAACTTCTGACCTGTAGAAGATAAATTAGTCAAGATACATATTTTTGAAGGAAATTTAATGCTCTACAACATCCCGTCTGACGACCTTTCTGAAAACGTAAGGCTGAGGAGTTAGAAGGACAAGCTTGACGAAGAATGCGAGGCAAAAAAACATTTTCGATTTTCGCTGGCAAATATCTCGGAAACTATAACACATAGAAAGAAAATGAATATAAACATTTTTGTAGTAAATTTGATTATCTTTTATCTTGTAAGCAGCACGTTTTACCGTACGACGCAGTTTCCGAGTTATAAGCAAAATACCGACAAAAGGGATTCCCCCCCTGAAGCAACAGGGCTAGGAGCGGGGACTTTTAGTAAGTTTTCCTCCTAACCACCACGAACACATTTCTTAAGAAAAAAATATTTTTACAACTCCCTTTCGGGCTTTCATTGACTTTTCTTGAGAAATCACGAAATTTATCCGAAAACTTCAAATTGCTGTAACGTCTGACCTGTCGAAGATAAATTAGTAAACGTTACATATTCTTGAAGAAAATTCGATGCTCTACAACTTCCTGCCTGACGACGTTTCTGTAAAACATAAGGCTGAGGAGTTAGAAGGACAAGTTTGACGAAAAATGTGAGGCAAAATAAGTTTTTCGAAAATTATCGATCTTCGCTGGCGAATATCTCGGAAACTGTAACACATAGGAAAAAAATGAATATCAGCATTCTTGCAGGAAATCGAATTATCTTTTATTTTGTAAGGAATACTTTTTACCGTACGAGCACCGTTTCCGAGTTACAAGCGAAGAACCGAAAAAAGGGACCTTTCCACCCCTCTCCCCCCCTGAAGCGGCATGGCTAGGGACGGGGACTTTTAGTATGTTTGCTTCCTAACTACCCCCAACGTATTCCTCAAGAGAAAAATTCTCTCCCCTTCCATGTCCTCTACAAGCCCCTTTTAGGTATTCATTGACTGGACTATTAATCTAATTTGAATCATCGCGGCGTTGGGGTATTTGGAACTTATGGCAAGATTTCTTAAGGTGCCGTACTGTAATAATAAGTGTTGCGTATGGTGCGTTTATTGATAGTCTCGGTTATCTTATTGGCCAACGCGCAATTACTGCAGCACCTATGCCAAGTTACCTTATTTGTTTTTGTTTTGTCTCCGCTATTTGCTTTTGCCCCATTGCAGTTTTTTTGACATTTTTGAAAAAACTTAAACTAGATCTAAACCAACGCTTTGTCCATTCTACGCTCCCCTTGCTTACTTCTCTTGAGAAAGCTAATGTGGTTATGCCATGGCCAAATCTGGCCGCACATGCACTCCTGCATAAGAGAATTCCTTATTCTTGTCAAAACAAATTTGCTTGATCATTCTCACATATTTTCTATACGTCACCGATAGGATGGCATGAACTTCAGCCTGGAAAACCGTGATGTGTTTTCCCAGAACGAAGCTCTTCTGCACGTGTGGGTTTTCCAGGTAAATGTCTGCTTCTGAGGATTTCCTGACGTTTATACGTGATCCATCCGCATAGAAAACCAGCAAATCAGCCTTAACCGATTGCTTCCTGTGGACAAAGGTATTTACTTCCACTAACTGGGCTATGCGATGTGGCCGGTGGTAAATACCTTAACCAAGCCATGACCCCCTGCATACCGCATTCTGAGGTGGGCTGTCGTGGCCTTCTTTCTGATGCAAGTTGGGAAGTCTGAAGCCTCGATAGAGATAGTGGTCGTTTTCATTGCACCGGTCATACCCAAACAAGCCAGGCGTCGTAGCTTGGCCAGCCTTTGAGTGATGGTTGTGCTCTACATTAGACAACTAAACCATACGGTACTACAGGTCTGATAATTGCTGTTTAGACCTAGTAAGGTATTTAAGAATTAATGCCCCCTACCATCTGGCGCAACTGCCATAGTACCGCCATCGACTTGATTGCCACCTTGTCAACATGTAACTTCCAGCTTAATTTTTTTCCAAGATCACCTCTAAGTTCTTGACCTCCTCCGCGAGCGATAGAGTTTTACCGTACAACATGGGTTTCTTTAATCCTTCTGTTTCTTTCCTCTTGGTGAAGAGAATTATTTTAGTCTCAGATGGATTGACAAAAAGGCCATTGTCATTACACCATCTTTCTATGATCCTGCAGGCCACTTGTATTTGGTCACAGACGGCATTGAGAAAGCGACCAGTGACTAATACTGGCCCGTTTGCTGTTAAGCGCTCCAAAGGGCCATCTATTGTTAGATATCAAAGATGAGTTAAAAGACAGCTACCCTGAGGGTAGAATTGATCGCAGAAATCTAACTGACATTAAAAGTCAAAGTACTGAAGTAATTTTGTTTCCAACACCTACTTTAGAATTTTAATCTTAAGACTGTCTCAGGACATTGGTTATTGATGATTTACGCACACCTTCCACACGCACTTTTTACGGCATATGACCATGATCTTTTGCTAAGTTCTTGTAGCCCTTCTCCTAAGTTTCTTACAGTGCTTACTGTATAGGAGATTTCTTCTGATACAACTTTCAAATATGTAGTTGCCTCTCTACCTTCTACGGTGATATTCTTCTTCTTCAGCTTCTTACAGCTAATAAACATACATTGGATCTTATCTTAATTTGTGCTCGAGTTTATTAATCTCATTCCATTTCTTGCATCTTGGTCTTTTGGTTTTGTTTCTTCTGACGGTTCACGAACGCCCGGTATAAGTCATACCTATCCTCCAATATGCCTTTCTCTATATACTCTCTTAAAGTGTCAAGCCAGCCTTCCATAATATCCAATTACTCATAAGTCTGGGTCTAAGGAAAACTCCTGAGGTAACCTCTAGATTCTGGAGTTTTGTTCAGGGCCTGTTATCTCTCCTTACTTTAGTATGCTGTTTATCTTCTTTTCTTCCCCTCTTCGTTGTTCAATGCAAAGTATTTATTGATTAACTCATCTCGCTTTCTTCTATCGAGGTGATTTCGTTTTCATATTCTCAATCGTTTTTCTCTTATCCACAAATTTTGTACCGCAAGAAGAATTTCTCAAAGGAATTTCTTCTACCTAACTTTTCCTATTTAGCGTTTGTACTGTCTGTAATATGTATCTAGTTGTTACTAGTGATCTTCAGAAAAGTTTTCGGGTGATTTCGATTTGTTCTGTGCCTTAAAGGTACCTTCTATTCTATAGATCTATCTATGAAGTCGAGCCTCTAATTACGTGAAATATAGGCAAAACAAACTAGTATGTTGCATAATTGCATAATTTTGCCATTTTTGAAATCCAAACTTAATTCTGCAAAAGAAAGTTGCATCTTTTCATAGAATACGGATATTAAATGTTTTAGTATGTAGTTACTGCATAGTTAGCTATCGTCTAGAACGCCAAATGGAATTTTTTAATGTAGATTGGGCAAGCAGAAATAAATCTGCACGATTAGCTCTAGCACAAATAAAACTGAACCAGCGCATAATAATCAATGTATCTTGTCTTTCTATAAGTAATTAGAATTTTTAAAATAAGATTGCAACTGCAAGTCAGTATGATAAGAATATAAACTTTGTTAGATTCTTGTGAATTGTAAATGCTATTTTTAAAGTTATAAGATTAGGAAAAGGCATTTCTGAAAGTCGAAATGAATTGCTAAGCGTATATCTCATAATAACGTCGAACTTGCAAGTACATCGAGCTCATTAGCAATTTTGCATAGTTTCTATCAAAACAAAACGAGTATGCAAATATGACGATTTGCTAATAATTACAATATTTAAAATTATATCGGCTTTTTCAGTTTAAAAACCGCCCTGAAAATCTAATATTTTCGTGGGCATACAAGAATTTTTACAACTAATAGTAAATCCGTAAACAAGTTACTTGATAATGATCACTCAATAAATTCAAAAATAAATACTGTGCTCTTTCTTACATACATTATAAAATTCTAATAAAAATCTTTACTTTTTAGGATGCGAGCAGTCAGCCAAGGCTATCCCAAACAAAAATCGACACTACACCAGTTGGAGCCTCAATAAGGATGTTTATTGGAGCAGCAATTCTTAAATGTTGTTGTGAGCAGTCTCGACTACACACCAATGTTGACCCAAAGAGCCAGTGGAACTAATTATGATTTCTCGGAGAAATCTCCCAGAAAAGAGAAAAAGTGGTCCTTTGGAAACTTGTTCCGTAGAAAAAAGAAACCCGAGTGCGGTGATAGTAGTAGTGATGAAAACAATGATAGTAAGAAGAAGAAGTGTAACAAACGAAAACGAAGTATTGTAGGTTTTGATCATGTTGTTGTACCACCACCGTCGTCTCACAGCGGTACATTTTTAAATGGATTTAAAAACCACAACGAGTCTTTCTTATCAGAACCGAATACTTTCACTAATTTTATACCAGCTAGTAGTTTTACTACTAGATACGTACCACTAAAAGACAGCCAGGAAAATCTTGATCGTACTGGATCTAATAAGAGTTTGGGTTCCCCACAAATAGGTAGCTTGGGAAGAAAAAAGAAGGAGATAATTAAAGCTAGAGCTAAAGCTCGAAGGGATACTTCTAGGGGCGAAGGCAGTTCCGATGAAGATTCTCAAAAATCAGCTTTTAAGAGTGATGAAAGTCTTTCTAAATACAAGGACGGTTCTTTAAGTAAAAAATCTAGAGCAGCCAGAACACAGCGATATTTAAAACGTCGCTCAAGAGATGAAGAAATTCAAGATCAGTTGAGATTTTGCAAGTCTGACATAGAACATTCTTACGGGCAGCACTTAAAGTTACCAAATTCGAAATCAAATAGTTCACCTTCTTCTAGGTCAAGCTTTTCAGGACTATCTACCGTACCTCCTAGTCATAACAGATATAAAAGTGCCAATGTAACTAATGGCTATACCCCTCCACAATACTCTTATTCACATGATCATAATGACTCGAGGAATAAGTACAGTTCAGTAGAATCGAGTCATCAACGAAGTTCATCATACGGTGGCAATATTCATAATGGCACAACTGAGAATGGCAATAATATTCCTTTGGGAAAATATTTTCTTAAAAGTTCAAGTACCATGAAACAACCACCTGCTCCACCACCTCGAGATCCCAAACGAATTCTAGGTGTTCAAAATTGTGATGATAGGCCGAATTCTTATTCTTTTGAAAATGGCTGTCACTCAAATAATGGTTCTGAACAAAATATCTCGGAAATAAATAAAGTTGGCTTAAATTCCAATTATCGATCAACATCTGAAGATCACATATCTTTAGAACAAAATCAACGAATCCCTTTAGTTCCTCGACCATCATCTGCAATTCCAAATACGAATTCTAAACAAAAATTAAGCAAAAACCATCATCAGAAGAGTGAAGAACCATTGACTAATGGCTACAGCTATTTTGCTGATAAAAACCCTAGAAGTCGCAGACCGATATCAATTCAACAAAATAATGAATCTCAGAAACCTTTTGATTTTTGGAGACAAAAAGATGAAGAATTTGCACGTTCCAATCATAAAAATTCTAATTCTAGCAGTCCTTTAATGTTTACTGCGCAAACTCACGTTAGAACAACTACTTTTCTACCAAATGGTGTTACAGTACAAACTGATTCTTCAATTGTTAATCCGGCAGATGATTTGAATCGTGTGATTAGCCCTTTTAGACCTATTACTACACCTCCAATAAAGTCTCCATCTCCAGTTAACATGGATCAAAAAGAAGAAGTCATGAATAATTTTATAAATGGAGAAGGGAAACCTTCAAATTTTGAAGATGCCTTAGATGAATTAGAAGCAATTTATAACAGTCTTCATCTAGGTGATGAAGATCTATTAGAAAGAGCCGAGCAAAGAGAAGCAGAAGCTGCCCAGAAAAGAAGAGATGCTTTATTCGAATCTTTTCCATTAAGTGATTCAAGTTTTAGTTTTAACTTAAATCCATCTAGACGGAAACTATATACAAAAAAACTTGAATGTGATCGAAGAGCTGATGATATGGCTTTTCGAAAGTTGAATAAAGAGCGTTGTAACACCATAAGTGATCCCCAAGGTGTTACTTCTAGAATCAGTTATTTGCTTACATCTCCAGCCTTTAATAAACCAGTAGGCGATTATAATTCATTGGGAAGACAGAAAAGAAAGGGTAAAGAACCTGATGTGGAGCTAGATGATGTTGTTTATAGAAATGTTAAACATACGAATGATACGTTAAAGGTGGCGGATCCCCAACCACCGTTTGGTATTCCAGTTGGTCCAATCTCTCCTGCTTCTAATAGTGACTATTTACATGCAACCCCTGAAGTTACACGCAGATCTATGTTCAAACCTAAAAAGATTCCAGATGTCGTCAAAGACGATTTGGCTTATCGAAATTTACGTAAAGATCCGACTAAAGAACCGGCACTTCCACAGTTGAATTTATCTCCTGAAGAATATAGAAGAAATTACAACAATAAATCTGGGATAATTCTGAAGAAGAGGAGGCCTGTACGTTCTTTATCTGCCAATATTTCCAATTTGTTAAAAAATGAAGATATTGGTGAAGTTGCTGATGCTTTAGAAGCTTCCAGGCGGGTTTTAAAAGAGAAAGAAGATGAAATTAGTGAAATTCGCAAAGCGTTTATGAGTGATGGTGAATTGACGTATCAGAAGTTTGAGGAAAATCTACCATTAGAAGATGAAGATGATGAAATCAAAAAGCAACTTCAACAGTTGACAATAAATGAACTTCTTTCATCTCTAGATGTAGAGACTAATGAGGCTAATGAATGTATTGCTAATGAATTAAAAATGTATGATGAAGAAAAGAAATTTAAAAAGGCAATAGCGGAAAGTTTTTCATTGGATAGTATAGAACAATCCAAAGATGTGAAGATGGAAATGTTGAAGGAACTCGAGAAGGATGCTTCATTAAGTTTGCAGTTACCAAAAGTAGATTCTACATTGGAACATACTAAATTATGTGAAAAATTGTTAGAGTGTGTTGTTGAGAGTACTGAGTTGCTTGCAACAGCTAAAGTTGAAGCTGATGATTCTGAAGAAGTCGAGCCTTTATTTCATGAAACGGTTGCAAATATAGTGCTCACACCGAAAGATCAATTAAAAATTATTGAGCCAGTCTCTACGGAAATATTTAGTGACTCTGATCATGATTATGTAAATATTCAATTGAGTGATGAGTCTGAAACTGCAAGAAATGTTACTGAAAGGTGTAGTTCTATTGAAATAGATAATGAAGTAGAAGAATTATTGCGTAGTGTTGTTTCTGAAGAGATTAGTGCATCACCTTTGGAGAAGCATAAAGCTGAACTTTTAGCTGCATTTGAAGAGCTCAGATTCCCAGAGGAAGAGATTACAGAAAAAGGTGAAGATTTTAAAAAGAGTGTTGAAAGCAACGAGCAGGCTCATAAAGGTGGAGGTGAGGAGTGTGTTAGTGTTCAATATATTGCTTTACCAGTAAAAGGAGGGTGTGCCTTTGCTAGTGAAATTTATTTTGCTTTCGATAATAGGGATTTAGAAACAAAAGTAGGGGATTTAGGTATTTATAATTCAGATTTGAATGCAGATGTAGATAAAGAATTAGATAATTGTTTGGAATCAAATTTAAATTTGAATTCTGGTCAGATTTTACCTAAAGATGCTAGTAGCTGTGATATAGTCTTAGATAGTCATGAATCTCTTGATTGTGTTAATTCTGAGAAGGATTTGAGTTGCAATGAAGATTCTGAATTAGTTCAAGCACAAACTGACAATCAACAAGGAAATCTCATCAAAAATATTTCAGTAAGTTCTGATAGTGAAAATTTTAAAGTATGTGATAATTGCACAAGTAGTGATCATTCGCTAGATAGTTGTACAAATAGAAATAATCAATTAGACTCGAGGCACACCCTTGAACCAAGTCGATTTTGGTATGAAGATTCTGCAATTGTTGCCTTTGCATGTTCCTGTGGAATTGCATGCACTACTCAGCTGCCCAATCTTGATATTGTTGCTGTGCTAGGGCTGCTCTTTGCCATAATATTGCTGTTGATAGCATTATTAGCTAGGATTTAATCAAAGCAATCAATGTACAATATGATTTTACTTAATTTTCAACTTCTAGTAGCAATACGTAATATAATTATGTTGAGTTGTGTGCCAAAAGTTTGTTGTAATAATAAATAATTTTATTGATTTATAGTTAGGTAAGGCTAGTTTGCAAATTCATGCCAAATATTATTACTAATTATGCATGTATGTATGTAGTAAATTATTTGTTTTATTGTTTAAATAAATTTTAACTATCTGTTGTCAAATATAGCGTGTGTGTTTTATTAATAAAAATGAGAATTAACAATAATTGAATATTGTACAGATTAATCATGTACCGCTTATTATAGTAATTACTCGACATTACTTGCAAGTAAAGTCTGATTATCATGCGATATCATTCATGTTAGAATTTTCTACAGAATTAATGACTTGATATGACACAAATTATCTTCTTTGTTAACATAAAGATATGTTTGCAAATGATACAATTTAAAAAAGAAAAATTATTAAAAGCAAATTGCAGTAAATAAGAATTACTGTAACATAGGTCAATGGACAAAACAAAAGAGCAAATCTGTAATTGTGTGGCTGCTTTTAATCTTCTAATGAGATTAGTAAAGGAAAAAAGGGAGCAATTCTCTTTGACTTACCTAACAAGCTTAAGATTGGAAAGATTACGAAAGGGTTTGAAGTTTTCTTTCTGTTACATTTATTGTTAGATATATTGATTTCTATTTTTCTGCAGACTTTCGAAAAATTCTTTTTTAATAATGTGAAGACTCTCGGCTGTCCATACACTGAAATTTTGAACATGCGAAACAGTTAAGCCATTAAGATTTGGAAGATTTATCACTAGTATTGCATTGAAAGTATAAACTGAATTACATACTTTTTTCTTTCTTTCTTTTTGTAAGTATTTAGTATATTAAAAGATGTAAGAAAATTTAAAACGGTGATATATATTTGAGAAAGAATGAATTTATTAGGAATGTATTCTGTTTTTTGCTTTATACACACTGGAGAAAAACCCTTGAAATTCTAATTTTTTTTTTCTTAATTCTACAACTCAGAGAATTTGAGTTTAAAACATTATATCTGGATTTCAAACTAGTGGTACTACTGATAGAGAGGATACATTATCAGAATGATTGTGCTTTTACTTCAATAGTACTATTGCTCTCACTGTATTGACCAATCTTGTTTCTATTTCAGTGTTTTTTGGCTTGTTTTATTCTTTAAAAGTATTAGCTATTTTGAGGAAAGTACATAATTGAAGATTTTGCTGTGATGAGAATGTTTCCTTTTCCTTTTTTTGGTTTTAAACAACAATATTATACAAACTAAGAGATATTCAGATGTGGAGAAAAACCAAACAAAATTCAAACAACAAAAACCAATCACCAATTGCCACTCAATTACTAAGAGGAAACAATCCCTTAATGTGGTCGCTGCTAGATGGAATTTGCCGCGTCGCCTGTTACGTCCGAGAAGAAATGGACTGGACACAATCAGTGTAGTGAAACTTGCAAGGCTGCAGCAAATGGAATAGAGGCCAGGTCTCCAAAAACCCTATACCAACCTCGTAATACGATAACCCACCTCTAAACTAAAACAAGCATAAAAGACAAAACAAACTTTTTTGGAGCCCAAAGGAAAGGCTAACCGAGGAAGGGAAGGCTAGGAACTATCTAATGTCTTTGATTACATAAATAACAATACAGAAAAATAGAGATACATTGGTGCTACTTTACCCATCAAAAAAACTTGCGCTAGGTGCGTTTCCGTAACACCGAAGCATTGATGAAAAGCGGAATGAAAAAGAAGAGTAGAAAATACTGGAAATAAAATAGAGACGAGAAGGGACGTTTATACATTATGCAATGGTCGAAAGACAATAGATTACGACCACAGTTAGAAAGAAAAGGATGAAGAAGGAACACAAAGATGTAGATAAACAGGCCAAGACTACTATCAAAACGAAAAATTGAAGCTAACCCTAAACAGCCCACTAGCTGTTTAATACTGTTTTCTCGAAGGAGGGACAAGGTATTAAAGTCCTACAGTAGGGGCAACCTTCTACGCCCAACCAACTAACCCTAATAATAATCAAGATCCTGATCTCCAGGGACTAAATAAACCAGTTTTCGTAGAGACATTGGAGACATATCCTCTTCTACTCCATCTCAAAAGCTGTTAAACTATCCAAACTTTGGACATAAAGAAAGCATAAATGCAAACACATACGCCCTTTCGGGATATACTAAAGCACTAATTTTTTTTCTTAAATCCGCTCGAAGATGAGCATGAAAACTCAATCAAACACATCCATTTTTGGACGTGCCAACTAAACATTACGTTCAAAGCGCCTAAAATACAGTGCTCACATAGTGCTAGTATGCACTCTACATGAAACATACAAAACCTAAATGTACAGCGTTTGCTCTCCTTACCTCCCAAATAGAAGATGATGCCTGTATAAAATACAGACCAAGGTCGAGTGCTAAAGTGATCTGCCGCTTAAATGAAAGACGAAGATTAAAACTCGACTAAGACTTGAAAACTATAGTAGTTGTATTCCAGAGCCCTATCTTGTAATAATCTTGCAAAACACGAGATAGCAGGCAATTTCGTTTTACTATTTGCGTCTCCTAGTTTAGTGATGTTTTGATAAAAAGGGCCATTGGTGACTGATGATCCCTGAGGTTTGATCTTCCTATGAGGCTTTGAAAGTGAACAGGACCTAACTTTTGTTTGTCTAAGGGGCTCAGAAGACCCTTTGAGTTATTTGTAAAATGAATTTACAGAACTCCATCAAGATTTCCATTTGTTTTTGGAATTGTCCTCGCGGAAGAGTTGGAGACAGGAATTTGTGTTTGCCTTCCTTTTTTGATAAAGAAGAGAATGCATTTGAGGACATTAGTTGCAGGTTATTCACTCATAGATTCACGGGTCCACTTTTCGGAATCTACTGAGTGGAAACATCTTAATTATTTTTGTTACTTTGAGTGGAAATATCCTTTCTAGATAGCTAGCCTAGCACTGTTCTCAAAAGCACTTCCACATAATTACCAGAGGGAGTCTAGTACAAAATCTTTCATTGCAATATGTCACCTGAATTTGAGAGGTCTAATAGAAATTTCTCTGTTGACAGATGACACAGTTTCTGTCTAAAAATTCATTTGAATAGACATCAATGAAAATAGTTTTTTTATGATGGATTTTCTCACTAGAAATGGAAGGGTCTAGGAAAAGTGGAGATATCAATGGGAATCATATGCTCTACATTAACCGGAACTTGATAACTGTATAACATGTATACAAAATGTATGAGCTTCGAGACGATTGTTGAGTTCAGAAATCATCAGAGTCGTAGTTTGTCATCTAGCAACTATCACAGATGCTGTAACTCTTGAGAAAGGCAAATAAACTCTAGATATGAATAATCCATCCTATAACTAATACTTAAATCAAGACATTTAAATGGATAAAATTTCTTGAAGACTTAACTGTCTGTAACCTGTCTGTAAACGTTCTTACTGCCCTTACTCGATCCCCAGACACGTTATCGTGCTACTTGTGTAATTTATATCTATTGTAGGGTTACAAAATAACCTTTTTTCTGTACTCAACCGAGCTAGGCTATAAATTAGAGGTATCATGAAAATCAAAGTTGTTTTCGAAATTTAATTGAAATGTGTCTTGTTAACTTACTGTATTTACTGCTAAAGGTCAACTGATAAAATCTAATCTGATTCAGTAATATGTTCGACTCTTTTCTACATTTGTTAATTTCTACATTAGAATTTTTTTTAGTTTACTTCTACACAAACTAAGAACAATAACAGCGTTTTTGGAATTAGTTAAAGCATTTCCCAAACAATAATTGTTTTACTTAGTCTCAAATAATAATCAAAATAAAATCTAGATATGTTTAAAAAATAATACATTCTTAAAGTTGAAAGAAGAATTTATCCAAAATAATTTAAGAATTCAGGAACAAACCAACAATCATATTGACAAATAACGGTACAGGCACTTCAACTATACTATCGCCTACATTAAAATTTAAAATATGAGACTGCAGAGTGAACAATCTTGTAAAGGCACAAGTCCTGCAAATTAGTCAAGTTTAATGTGTTTAATTCTGACTAAAACTGAGATTGCTAATCGTGATTTTTTTTTAAAATTATTTTGTAGGAAAACAACCTGTATCTGTTGCTACTTGAGCTGACCAAGTTTAGTAGTATAATCGTGTAATAAAAAATTACAATTAATGAGGAGTAATGATTTATTATTATTATTATTATTATAATTAGTGTAGAAATGATGTTAGCCACTTTAACAGAAATTGACATGATTTTGTTGAAACTAGAATGCTTTGAATTTTTTTTAATTATGTCATTTAGTTAGGTTACCGTGTTTGAAGAGCTAAATGTAAAAAATTTTTTATTGAATCTTTTTAATCAAGAAACCAGAAACATTTTAATTTTCAATAAGTTTCACAAATAGTATTACTAATAATAAATGAAAAAGAAATTACATACATAATAAAGATTCACAAGAGTAAATTCTGTTTTCTGTATGTACATAAGAAACTTAATAAGAATGCCAATAGAAGAAGCAGAATAAATAGTAATAATAATCACCCTGTAGATAAACGTAACATTTTAATTTCGAATCCATTACTGTTAATGGGGTTGTGGGTTGATGTTGCAAAATAAAAGAAAATGTAGATTTTCTCCATCCATTATCATCAACGTTTCATAGCCATTAAAAGGTTTTCTATTTCATTTTCCGCTTATTTATCACATATGTATATTTTTTTCTTTTGTTTTTATTCATTCATTACTGCTTTATTCTGCAGACTGCTAAATGTTAAGCGCTAATAATTGCAATAAATCTGCTTCAAAGCATGAATTACAAAAAATAAAATGTTAACTAATCATGTTGTATACACCCCTTGTGAATGTATTTATTTGGTTGTAGGTATATAATTCCTGCCACCTTCCCTAATTAATTGGCCACCAGCGTAAAGGTAAAAAAGAAAAATAAAAAAAAGTTCTTTTGATTATTTTGAAATTTTTAATGGGACTTGAGTTATGGAATGGAAAATATTTATGCAATCTAATAACTTAGAATGTTAACGGGTTGCCTACATTATACTTTTTATTTATAAACAAAAGAATTAAAAATTGTATTATTGTTTTGTTTTAATTCTACTAAAAGAAATAGTTAACAGAGCTGTGAATAATATTTTTGTATAAAATAAAATAATATTTATTTCTGTAGATTCAATAATAACGATATTTTTTTCTTGCGTGATTTTTTAACCTTTCCTTGAAGTTTGAACATGAACAGGTTTCTTATTTAATTAATGCCACCATTCAGAGAAAGTTTATAAATAATTCCCTCCTAACTACCTTCGTTTTGTTTAATATGATACTGACGAAGGACGAGACACAGAAGGGAGCTGAAAATTTCTGTTTAATTTATAATTTGTGCAAATATCAGTTAATTGGAAAGACGTAGTGTATACATCACTCTCTCCATTTCTTGATTTCAAGGTTAATTGGGGAAATGAAGTTTGTTCATTTTAATTAACATCGAAAATTCAAGATGTGTCCTTAAGCCCACTTGCTCTTCTATATAGAAAACTAGTAGTAAATGTGATGATGTCTAATTTTGGAAGGTGCTTGAACCCACAGCCCCAGTAGTAAATTTAACTTTTCCTTCTTTTTTTCTCCTCTACTTCTTTTAAGTAATTTTAAAATGGAAAATGTGTAATTTACAGGTGTTTGAACCTAACAACCCTCTTTGTGTGACATTATTTGGCACTTAATAATATTGTGTTGGCTTTGAAGGAAGAAAATGAACTTTTGTCGTTTCCTTGGTAGTTTCCAGTTTGGACCTTTAGGCAAATTTGAAAACTTCGCTTAATAAAGGGGTGGAAATAGAAACGTATGCTACTTTTTCAATTTAGAAGAATCTTTTTGTGTTTAAGGTTTTTCTTATAATAAATTGTATAAAGATGAATACATAGAATGTTAACAAATTATCTGTTTTACAGTTACAAAGTAACTTGAGAAGTGTTTTGTTATGTGTAACAGCGTTTGTAGTTTACAAGACTTTGAACTCCTCTGTTTTAAACCTTTATAATTAGAGTAAGCTACCGAGCGGCTTACTTATGGCATCCAACGATCGTGAAGGTTTCTCCACCAAAGTGTTTAATCTTAAATATTAAGAGTCGCGCTTCCTGATGTCGAAACGGATCACCTATGATGACCAACTGTCTAATGCGGAATTCTTTTATGATGTAAATGCATTTTAGAAAATGAATCAAACGCGTGAGAAGGAAAATCGTTGAGAAATTCCAAAATATGCCGTTTCGTACCATAAGCGAGCAAGCGTATTTTAGAAATACGATTGGAGGAGCCATAAATAGAAACCTAACATGTTAAGACGTTATTAGACCAGATCAAATAAAGAAGGGGCAGTAAAGGAAAACTTATATTTAAAAACCCTGACATTACCGATTTGAGTCTGTTTTTCCCCAAATGGTGTATTTCCGAAATAGGAGGTTAGATGAAAACTTTTCTTACACGGGGAAAGTCTTGTATTAATACAGTAAAATTAGCTCACAAACCAGGAATCAAAAAAAAAAGATTTGCTCTAAATGTAGTAAAAAGTCTCCGCGGGTTTGGGGAAGGGATCCGAAAATTGTGTGTTCTCAGTTTTTTTGCAAGTATCTCGGAAACTCTTCAATTTAGAGCTTGCCTTACTCTATAAACAATTAAAGAACGTAGAATGTTCCACAAAAAAGGTCACATGCATTTTTTTGCTACACTCAATAGTTCAGGAGATATAGAGGAATAAAATTTATTCTTCCGCCACGAATTGTAGAAAGATGTCAAATGAGATCCATCATCAGAGAAGGTTCTTGCTCGTCCTCTTCATGTGGTAGCACCAAATCCTCTTCCTCATTACAATTAATAGCTACCTCTGTATTGCTGCATCCGTAGGTGCACGTGGTTGTGCATTGAAGGTTACTTCTTCAACACTCGTAATTGTTCAGACAGTCACTTGAGCATGAACAAGAGATGATGTGTAACAAGTGTTCTGGGGCAGCTGTAAGAGACGTTGTTGTTGGGCACAGATGCCCACCGACCTTCTTCCATCCCCATTTCAGGGGGTCTTTCTTGCAACCACGCCACTTTTGCACTTGATGATACACTCAGTAAGTGTTCTCTTGCTACTGATTTTGTGGGGGGGGTAGAGTAGCCGATTTGAACTCTCCTTGCACCGGTTGATTTGCAACAGTCGTTAAGTACATCTGGTGACGTAGAACATCCAAGTTTTGCGTTTTTTTGTATCCGTATGTAGACGGGAAAAAACCGTTGCCTTGAACTTTTCTAAATGGGATTGTTTCCCCTTTTCTATATATTGAGGACACAGAATCGGAGCCTGTAAAGGCATAAACACACAATAAAACAGGTTTCATGCCTTCTATTTCATTCTGCATTGCCTGAATATTGTGAGTTTTATTTGATTGGTTGCCTTTACCAGGCACAATCATCTTCAAGCTGCAGTTGCGGGGAGCAAGAATAATTAACATAAGCAATAGGTCAGTGTCGTCACCTACTACTCTCATTTCCAATATTTTTTGAGCTTCTGTGATTGCTGTTTGAACAATCAGAGTATCTGGGTCCCCAGAGTCTTGAAGCACCGTATATCCTCTTTCCTTCAAGTGAACTGTCGGGAAGGATATTAGCTGTACCTTATTTTTTGGGTTTGCAAGGAATGCACGCTGCTCAAAGGTGATTTGAATGTGGTCTTCTACTTTTACATCTACATTGACAGCTGAGCGAGACCTCAAATGTTCCTCATCTTTAGTATTTAGTTGTTCTCTGTAATCATTGAACACGACAATAGCTTTTCGTAATGGGAGGACACATAGTCATAGTATTGTTTGCGAGTCAATCGGAACGTCACAGGGTATTGCCAAACGCGATGTAAGAGATGCCCTCCATTTACAGCATTCAACACCCCCATCATCATCTCATCACTAGGAGGCGGATCGGTCTCTCCACTAGGTAAAACTTTCAGCATGGAAGATTTTGTGCCAAGATACCAGTAGATGGGGAAGACAGCTCAGGAGGTTTACAAAAAGGATTGTGCTGTTTAAACCAAGCAATGAAAATCTGTACATGCTTGGCATTTCTCTTCTGGTTAGTATCATGTAACTCTACATGTTCTTCTGAGGAAGCAGAATTAACCGATGCAAATCTTATGATGAATGTGACGAACGCAAATAAGTCTTTGCAAGGAAGGAACTCCACACTTTTTTTTGAGTATCTACCATGCACAAAATGCGCGCGAAAATACAGAAATAATAAATTTTTCTCCAGAACAAAAATTTGTCTAATATTTCACTCCTCCATACCTCCTGAACTATTGAGTGTAGCAAAAAAATGCATATGACCTTTTATGCGGAAAATTTTATGTTCGTTAATTGTTTATAGAGTAAGGTAAACTCTAGATTGAATAGTTTCCGAGATATTTGTAAAAGACTGAGAAAACACACCTTCCAGGCCCCTTCCTGCTTCCCCTTCCCCAAACCCAACGCTCTGGCCGCGGAGACTTTTTGCCAAATTTAGAGAAAAGAGTAATGCACTAATTGGGACACTGAAACTTTTTTTTTTTGATTCCCGGGTTCGAGTGTTTTTTTTTTGTCTAATTTTACTTTACTATATAGATTCACAAAGCTTATCAAACTAGAGCTTTGTGGCACTGTAGTGTTCCTTTCCTATATTATCTCGTATTATCTACTAGAAAATTAAAATAATCATTCTATGTATTTAAATGATTTTTCGTTTTAAATATTTTTGAAGGCCAGTACTAGACTATTATTATCATTACAAATTTCTGCATAAGACAGGTCCAGGAATATATCCTTGCGGCACGTCTAACTTAATTGTTAAATTAATGCAACTTTTATGATACTTACACATCACATTTGAATAGAATTATAGAACTGTTTAAGGAATATGGTCGTCTCTGCAGATTTTATTTAATGTCACCAGGTTGTTTTTTTATTTAATTAGATTGTAAAGATTAAGAATTTTACGCCATGCGTGTATTTTAATTAAAAACTTATTATTTCTTCAGATGCTTTACGCCACTTACACTTGGATTTCCAGTTCCAGAGAAAGAGGGTAAGTAAACATTGCACTGTTATCAAAAAAAGAGGTGTAAAATAGCTGCTTTGTGAATGGAATATTTCCAAAGAAGTATTAACCTATAAAAGTGAAGGATATTGACATTGAAAGTTTTCTATAATTACAATATTATTCATGATTAATTGTTTTCTTGCTTATTAAAAATTAAAATTTATTTAAATACAGTAAATATTTTAAAATCGCTAAAAAACAAAAACCTCATATACAATTGGAAAATCTCAACTCATATCTGTAAAATAAAATTGCCGGATGTTGTGTCGTATGTAACAACAACCAAAGGAACCAAGGTGATATGAGAGAATAGATAAGGATAAATAGTATCCACATGTACTTCCTTAATATTATTATTAGCTGTTTAATATTATAATAAAAAAATTATTTACATACAATTCAACTAATTTAACAATTCAAATATTTCCATTTTGTCTTTTTTTTCGTACGAATCGACCTCTTTAAATTGCACCTTTATTTTATCCTTTAATTGTAAAACTTTACTTGAGTAATCCTACTAACCATTGCCGAATGTGTTAGTTTGTGTAGTATGCACACCTGAACGATAATAGAGAGATAAGTGTGAAATTCCATTCTAGCTTTTGAAAATAGAAAATCTAAATCTCCGTTAATTTAGACAATAAATAAAACCAAATCACAACGTTTTAAAAGCTAAAACAAAACACAATTGATTCGTTTACTAAAGTTTGTATATCAAATCGTTTGAACTTTTTTATAAAGACTTCAACCACTGAAAACTAAACCATTTTATTTTTAATTTTCAAATCAGGCTTGATCATTAAGATTGACCTTTTTAGGCTGTCACTGTCACATTACCAAATGTTAATAAAACAAGTGAGACTCGCAGAAATGCAAATATTATAAACCGTTTGCAACTTCTATAAACAAAGACAAATACCATCCAAGTTAGAGATGGGCAGCGGAGTGTACGAAATGTGTAACCCTCCAATGCGTTACATAATTATGAATGATACGGTGACCTTAAATTTGTACGCAAAAATTACCGTTTTGTGTTTCCTTCCATATCTCAACGTGTACCGGAGAGAAAAAGAAGAATCGGGTCAATCATCAAGTTTAACAATCATAAATCTCATTGGGGCTTACTGTAAGATTATGCCATAGAGTTGGCAAGCTAAGGGTGCTAAGGCAATTGGAAAAACAAATGGCAACCAAAATGTCTGACAAATAAACAACTGCCCAAAGGTAACTTCATCATCACTTTTGATGTTAAGTTTCACATGATACCAAACTTGTAACTACATATTCTATGGACCCAGAACTCTACGGTCGCTTTCTTCGCTCTTTATTTTGTCTGATATGTTCATGATTAGTATCTGGCATGCAGTATTTAAGAATAAAGTTCCCTTTGAATGGATGACTCTTGGTAAATAGTATCACCCTGATCTTATTTCGTTGTAATTGGGAAAGTCTTAGCTAAATCAAGAGATTGCCCATTAGTAGATTTCTACAGTAGCGCAAGTTAACAAAGTGCTTACTGTGATACTGACGATTATTAATACGTTGAGCCGCGACATGCATTGTTGAATACGCTTTCTCTTACTTTACTTACGTTAAGACATTTCTGTACGGGAAATTCTAATTTAGTGAACTTTACCTTAAAATCTTTAAGTCATTAGCTTCAAGCTTGGACAGAAGGTAATTTTAAGTAACTTTCTAGTGCTTTGGGTATTCGTTCAATTACCGATGTTTTCTGTCCAGTTTCTTTCGATTCTACTCAAAATCCCATTGGATCCTTTTCCTGTCATTTACTGATTTTGAGATCTAGACATCTTTAAGTCAGTTTCTTCAAGTTTGGAAAGAGCGCAATTTTAAGTATCTTTCTAGTGGTTCCATTAGCTTTTTTTGTCAGTTACTGATTTTGAGATCTAGACATCTTTAAGTCAATTTATCAAGCTTGGATAGAAGGCAATTTTAAGTATCTTTCTTGTGGTTTGGGTAATTTGTTCAGTCACCGATGTTTCTTGTTCGGCTTTTCTCGGTTTTGTCTAATTTACTCAAAATCTGATTCGATGTTTTCTCCGTCAGTTACTAATTTTGAGATCTTAACATGTCTTAAGTGAGTTTCTACAAGCTTGGATAGAAGCCAACTTAAAATATCGTTTTGGTGATTTGGGCAATTCGTTTAGTGACCTATGTTTCAATCCCGTCTATTCTACTCAAAATGCCATTGGATCTTTTTCCTGTGATTTACTGATTTTCAGATCTAGACATCTTTAAGTCAGTTTCTTCAAGTTTGGAAAGAACGCAATTTTAAGTATCTTTCTGTTGGTTTGAGTATTCGTTCAATCACCGATGTTTTCTGTCCAGCTTTTCTCTCCATTCTGTTATTCTACTCAAAATCTTACAGGAGATTTTTTTCTGTCAGTTACTGATTTTGAGATCTAGACATCTAGAAACCAATTTCTTCAAGCTTGAAGGAGAAGGCGGCTTTTAAGTATCTTTCTGGTGGTTTGATTATTCGTTCAATCACCGATATCTCCTGTCCAGCTTTTCTCTCTATTCTGTTATTCTACTTAAAATCTTACAGGAGATTTTGTTCTGTCAGTTACTGATTTTGAGATTTGGGCATCTAGAAGCCAGAAGCGACTTTTAAGTATCTTTCTGGTGGTTTGAGTATTCCTTCAATCACTTATGTTTGCTATCCAGCTTCTCTCGATTCTGTTATTCTACTCAAAATCTTTTTCTGTCAGTTACTGATTTTGAGATCTAAACATCTAGAAGTCAGTTTCTTCAAGCTTCAAGTATTCCATTAGTCACTGACATTTTCTGTTCGACTTTTCTCGGTTTTATCTAATTACTCAAAATCTAATTGGATGTCTTTTCTGTCAGTTTCTGATTTTGAGATCTTGACATATCTAAGTCCGGTTTTTCTAGCTTGGACAGAAGGTAGCTTTAAGTATCTTCTTGGTGATTTGGGTATACGTTCAGTCACCGATGCTTCCTGTCCGGCTGCTCCCGGTTTTGTTTATTCTACTTAAAATCTCATTGGATCTATTGTTTTCTTGTCGATTATTGATTTTGAGATCTTGACATCGTTGATTCTGTTTCTTTAAGTTTGGATAAAGTTTGAGATATCTTTTTGGCGGTTTGGGTATTCATTCAGACCCCGATGTTTCCTATCCGGCTTTTCTCGATAACCTCTTTAAGTTAGTTCCTGCAAGCTTGGATAGAAGGCAACTTAAAATATTTTTCTGGTGGTTTGGATATTCGTTCAGTCACCGATGTTTCTTGTCCGATTTTTCTTGGTTCTGTTTATTTCTCTCGTGTTGTCATTGGTGTATTTTCAAACTTGTACAGAAAGCAATTTGAAGTAATTTTCTGATGGTTTGAGTATTCTTTTAGTCACCCATGTTTCCGGTTCAGCTTTTCTCGTCTCCATCTATTCGACTCGAGATCTTTTTCTACCAGTTACTGATTTTGAGATCGTAACATCTTCAACTCAGTTTTTTAGAGCTTGTGCAGAAGGCAGTTTTAAGTATCTTGTGTCCGGTTTTTTTAATTTATCTATTCTATTTAAGATCTCGTCACATCTATTTTTTCCCCGTTAGTTACTGGTTTTGAAATTGGGAGTTTGACGAAAACTTTGTAACTTTTGAGTAAACGGTGTCTTGACATCTGAAAACCCGCGATATCTGACTTACAAATAAACTGAAATTGGCAGATTATTAAAAATAATTTTGATTTTCTTTTAAATAATTACAGGGACTCTCAGAAATGTTTTATTCGCAGTATTCGATCATGAATCAGGTGCTTGGTTAGAGATTCTTGTGAGTGTGACCTATGTATGAATCAATTAGGAAAAATTCTCTAAGCAAACAGGTTCTGTAGGAATATTAGCTGATCATCTCCAACATTTAAAATATAAAGAAGTCCAAGAAAATTATTTGGCCCATGGTGTGCAGATGCCAATCTGTTACCAAAGGTATTTACCTTTAACGACTTTTGGCATGACATAAAGAACAAGGTCTGAAGAGCAGTTACTCATTGTAAAGACCATATTATAAGTAAAATTAATCTGATGGCTGACAAAATCTACTGGTCCCGTTCTGTTCATCCAGTTCATTTTTGGTCACTAATACACTCACGTTGATGACCCTGAGGCAGTATCTGTTTGCTCGAGAACCATCAAATTAATTGATTTGGCTGGTTAGTATACATTTTGCAAACTTTTCTCTAGTATTTTGATTAGAATATTTATCCATGGAAAGACGTGTTTACCAGAAGCTTTATTGTGGCCAATAAGTAATAATAATTAGGAATCTTTTCTCCAAAGATCAGATTCCCTGGAACGTAACCTTTAAAATTATTCTTCAACTCTCGTGTAGCTTAACTTTATTTATTGTTAGATAAAGACTCAATTCCAAACTATGCTTTTGTTCTGATAGATGGCTGTCTTTGAGCACACTTGAAGGTACTTCATACCCTTGAAGACACCAAAAAGAAGTTGAAAAATCCTGCAATAAATGTAATTACAGTTAAATGTTGATTTAGTAAATATAACCACTGAGATGTTTTTAATTTTAACATTCGAGATACCTGGTAGAAAGTTCATTCAACGAATGTTTTGCCACACTCATGCACGTGCATAAATTTTAACGATTTTACGTCAGATACACATATTTGGAAGGTTTTAGGGATTGTGAATTTGAGACACTAACACGACAAGACGACGCTATGCTAATCTAAAAGCCTATCACATATTGTGTCAGGAGAAAGGAGGAGAGATAGGTAGTTAGAAATACGACCCTAGACGTCTATGTTCTCCCAAAAGCGGGCCCATATTTTCAGCAGCTAATAATATCCCCTTGAAAAAAAAACTTCTTGAAAAGTTACTTTTATGGAAATCACAGCACTGGGAGATTTTATTCGTTTTCTTTTTGCCTCTTGTTGTGTTGTAGTATCTTTTCTGTGATTTTGCTAGATCATATCGGTCACATAAAGAAAAAAGAATTTCGATGGAATGTTTATGAAAATAACATTAAAGAATGTTTATGATGTAAGGAAACTCCCCTGGTATATAAATCCTGTGATATCAATAACATTCTGGTATCTACAGAAAAAAGTTTTCAGGAAATATTTTCAATCTTGCAAAAAAAATCTTATTTGATAAATCACTTATGTTATATGAAGAAAATTTATATTATGTTTTGCCGAAACAAGTTAGGAATTTCCTGCCTGATATATTCTTTAGTACGTTGGAGATATTATTAGTATGCTGTATAAAGGAATAAATTTACTTCAAAATTAAAGGGAAAATAGAAAAGTTTTAAATCCACAAATCAAATTTTTGTAATAAATACGACCGCAGAAAGAACCCTGAAAAAATAATAAATTCCCCGTAATATATCCACTAAATTATTTTTATCAGAAACATCCAAACATTTTCGAAAGCAATAAGAAATATATTTCTTGGCAAAAGTTTAGGTAGTAGGACTTAATACTAAAAAAAAATCAAAGAAATCTTAATCTGATAATTCCGAGGAAACTTCGTGAAATTAATAACCTTTTACGTTCTATCATCTGAAAAGTATGAAAACAAGTTCGTCTGAAAGCCCGTTAATCTGAAGCGAAAGAATTTATTTCCCCAGTAATACAAAAAGGTCATAAAAGTTCTTTTAGATCTTCTTCGATAGGTAGTTTTATAAGGTGACAGAGAAAAGGGTACATTTGTAATTAACTTTTTGAATACATTTCCGAGAAAAGTGATTCTGTAAGATGAAATTTATTGTGTTCTGTTTATAGTCTGATAAATTGTAGCAGGACAGGAAATTAAAGATTTTTACTTGGAAATAGATAAGATAAAAGCTGCATTTTCGTCACTGGTCTTGAAGATCGTCAATACTTAGAATTACAAGTTTTCAAATGTTCTTGTGGTTTCTTTCCAAGGAATGCTGAACTCATTTAAATGGGAAGATTTACTAGGTAGTATATTGAGTGAAAACGGAATTTGTTGCGGCAAACGATCTCCTGGAGAGCCAACTTTTCAGGGAAAATTCGAATTTTAATTTCGTTTTCCCGCTAGCGGGAACCTTTACAGGTAAGTTATTTTTATAAATAACTTTTAGGATTTAAAAGAGCATCCAATGTTGTGAGTTAACTTATTCGCTGCATTTATGTTTGGCGCCCAACGTGGGGAATATTTGTAGAAACTGCAGCAATCTGTAAGTGACAAATAAGATAAATTCAAAAGCACCCACTCGAATATACAGGCGTTTATCGACTTTACCAAATCTTTTCTTTTGGTTACTTGCAAAGCATTAACATACCATTACTTTGTTTAAAAACAAAAAGTCAATAGGATGTTAATAAAGTTACCAAAAACAATCGTGAATAGGAGACTGTTTTCAACACAGAAGCAGAGTAAATGTTAACGGTTCATCCTGTTCTTCTAAGCTTCCGTAGAGGTTTAAACTTACTCAAAGTAAAATTGAGGAACTTGATGCTGAGTAAGGTAGCGTATTTTGGAAGAGCTATTGAAATTCGACTTTAGAAGATGGAGTTTCTAGCAGATTACGCATTGTTGGAGAAGAGGAACAGTATATCATACAATTAATATTGGCTTATCTCAAACAGATTCTTTATTATGTAGATTATGCAAGTCTATTGTGTGGCTTAGAAAAGAATATTATGGCGAAAGAGCTGCTAGGTGTGATCGTCGAAAACTTAGTTGCCCAAATGGTCTAGCAAAATCAGTATGTAGTCGTTGCCATGACCCTTCTGGGTATATCAAAGGATGCAGTGGAATGCTTCTTGGGATTATTTGACTGAGCAATGCAGCACATGGTGAGTGACTTCATCTTAGAAGATTCTAGATGACTTTTATGTAATTTGTTCAGTTCAGACAGTACTAAACAAAATTTTATGTATGTTCTTCGTCTAATTGAGTTTCTTTAGAAATCACTAACAATACATACAGTAATATCAACTTTCACTTGAAGAAGGACTGTTAGGGATATGAAACAAAAACCTACCTAAAATAGTAGATACCTTAGAGTAACAGCGTGTAGAAAATTTCATTCCGGTATCTCGTCTCGTTCTTGGAATATCGAGAAAACAAAATATTTTAAATGGAACTTTGACACTCTGTATCTGATTCCCGCTAAATATTTGCACTCATTCTCAAAACAGCCTGTATGTGTTTTTTATAGCTGTAGTAACAATAGTCCTCGACAATCCCCTGTGGGCTAAAACCGCCATATTTGAAAGATGGCGGACAACTCAGTTTTTTACCATTTACTCCGAAATGGCAGCCTTGACAGAAAAATGATTCTAAGCAAAATTAACCTACAGTGTGTTGATTTTAAAAAGATCTATCCTTAATATCTAGTAAACAAATGAAGATTTCGAGACAAGAAAAAAAACACGTGAATTTATTTATGGAGGGAGACATTAGAATACATAATAATTAACTTATTCATAGAGGTCGCTGTGTTTGCTCTCACACACATAACGTCAAGATGCTAAATGACACAGCACCACTTACGATACGTCGTTGGAAAGGAAATAACAGTAGTAATCTTTTACTGAAGACAAAATTACAATCGGTCTACTAGATCGAAAGTTATAACACAAAATGTTTTATTTTAGTTAAGAGTTTAAATTGCGTTAACTAGGTAAATAAACGCATTTCGATTGTTTTGATACTTATTTCGGATACGAAACTGATGAACGTTTCTGTGAATAGAAGGTAAAATCAGAAGTGAAGGAACAACATGAAATAAACAATTTTTGAAGAGAATGCCTAAACGTAGCAACTCACCTTATGCGATGTAAAACATGCAAAGTAGCACTTGTTTCTTATCTAAAATAAATATTAAAACAATCCAGATACGACAATTTACGTCAAAAATATGGCCTACCTTAGTTGTTGTAGCGAGATGTTTTCCATAGTAACTTTGAATCAAGGTGACCAATTCTCTTGTTTCAGTGATAATTCCGAGTGAAGAATAAGTGCCACTTATGTGGAGTTGTTAATGAAAATTGTTAGGTTAGGTACTTACTTCAAAGAATTGCTCAGCTTGTGTTGTTTTTTTTTTCTATTGTTTTGACTTTCTATCGACAGTTCAATTTAAATCGGTTATATCCTGAATAAGCACCAAAACAATTGAAATGCGTCTATTTACTTGTCTAACGCGATTTAAACTTATCACTAAAACTAGATGTTTTGTGCTATAATGTTCGATCTAGTAGACCGATTTGAATTTACTTTTTACCAAAAGATTGCTCTTGATATTACCTTTTCAACGACATCACTAGTGGTGGAGTGCCATTTAAGATTGTATGGTTATGTGTGCGACAGCAAACACAGCGACCTCTATGATTGACTTAATTTTCATAAATAGATTGAAGTAGTTTTTGGTATTTCAATATCTTCATTTGTTTACGAGATATTGGATTGTTTTAAAATGAACACACTGGATGTCGAATTTCATACAAAATTGGTGTTACACTTTTCCTGTAAGAAGCACCGTTCAGACGACAGAGTCAAATATGGTATAATATCTCTATAGCCCAGATGAACACGCAAAACACAGGACTTGGTGAGACTAACATAATGAAGGATGATCTTTCGTGTACATACACTTTAGCTGTCATAGAACAACCCCAATCCGGGATACGCTTCAAGTTGAGAATTGAGAAAAAGTAAAGGGAAAGAAATTTTGGAGTTGTAAAATATTTTTAATAGAAAACATTGAATGAGAGACCATGCTTTGATAGAAGACTAGAATTGTGCTAGAGAATACCGGAAATGCACCAAAGAATAACATATTTTTTCACAATGAAAAAGCATTCACTTTAAATGGCCATGTAAATCGGTAGAATTGTAGGTACTAGGCTTCAGTAAATTCACAATTGGTTCAAGAATGTGACAACCAACGACCCCAAAGCGTTAATGCGAGACAGAGGATTGGGGCCTTTCCTCTTTGATGATACTTTAACCGAACGATTTCATTTAATTTTTTTGCAAAATAAACTGAATCCTACTGCAGATCATCCCGATTTGCCATCTCAGATGTTTTGGTTCCAACAGAGCGCAGCCTCTCTTCATTACTCTGCCAACGTCAGAGGTTATCTGGCATAGATATTTTCTGCAAGATGGATAGTCCGATGGGGAAGCATTGAATGGCCAGCTGAATTCCCAGATCTAGCACCTTTAGATTATTTTTTACGGGGCAATGTGAAAAGTAAGCTGTTTGATAACAGACCGGAAAATTTGGAAGAGTTAGAAGACAGAATACGTCTACAAATACGATACATTAGTCCAGAAATTATACACCGGGTCCATGATAATTTTTCACTCGTATTGGCCATTGTCAAGTAGTAAACGGACACCAATTTGAATATCTTTTGTGATTTAACTTTTACGTTTAATCGTTTTATTTATTTTTAGTAATTTTTTTGTTACGTACGTCTAGTATTATGTCATTCTTATTGGTTTGCTAACCTTGTATGTAGTAAAGTGCATGTGCTCATACTCTATTTTATTAAATCGTTATTTGTTTCAAATGATGACACTACTTACGATTATTTGTTTTACAACAAATAAACTTTTATTCATGGCCTACCTAATTACGGAGATTAAGCATTTCTTGAAGTAATTCGAAAAATGAAACTAGGCATATGTGGTATCACTGAAAAGAGAAAAACAATAGGTTTCGCATGACGTAATCAAAATATGTCCATTTCATTTAAAAAGATGAAGTTCGATGTCACCAGTGACAAATGACAGTCCCCATCAAAATTTCATTTACTGCGCTAAATTCGCAATAAAGGGAGACTTGTGCCGTACTGCAAATTCTCGTAAAACTTGTCTGCATAAGTAATTTTGATATTCTAATTACTCCTCTATGCCTTCGTTTCTGAAAATTAAAAAAAATATATCGAAGTGTTCGCTTGCAATTGTATTCTCTTAAGCCGTTGCCGTATCGTCAAGTCTGAAGGACATTGTCACAGACACAGAGGACATTCCAGTTCTTTAGGTTTTACAAACTATAAGCTTAACCATTGTTGCTTTATTCTGAAATTTTCCACCATCGTTCATATTGTTGCTTTTTTTTCTTGCACACATCTCCAGATCCAGATACTTTCAAAAATTGCCCTCGGTTTGCTTGAAATTATTTAAAAAGTGGTTTGTAAGTAAAATAATAGCAATGTTAATTTTCCATTTTAGATATCGAGCCAATTAATAAACCTCCCACTTTTCATTTCGCAAACAAAATTTCTAACTATTTGTAAGAAAAAACAACATCAATTTATACAGTATGAAGGAAGACATAAAGATACAGAGTTAATTTGATAATAGATGTCGTTGTGTTCGCTCCAGTTCACCTAACCTCAAGGTTTTAAGTGGCACAGTACCACTTGTGATATGTCATTGTAAAGTTGCAATCTTTTGATGAAAATGAATCGACCTATAATATCCAAAGTTATAGCATAAACGTTTTGTTTCAGTAATAGATATACTAAATCACATTACCTAAGTAAGTGAACGCGTTGCGATCACAAAACTTAGACGTGTTTAATTAAATAATATGCATTGAACTTGTATCAGAAAGTCAAGATCGGTCAAATCGATAGTAGAAGAAGATAGGAAAATGTGCAATTTTTTACCTAACCTAGCAACTCCAATTCATTAGAAATAAGTGTCCATCTATTTTGCATTCGTAATAGGCATTAAAATAATTGAAATGCGTTTATTTACTTTACGTTGTTTCTATTTATCACTAAAACGAGATGTCTCGCGCTATAGCTCTTGATCAAGTAGGCGAATTTGATGAGTTTTATTTTTAACAAAAGATTGCAATTATGATTCCCTTTACAATGATACATCACAGCGACATCTATTATCTGTTTTGTGAAAGTCGAGTCAAATTTTATTTTTTTGTTAGTCAACTTATGAGAGAATCTTGAGATACAATTTAATAAAGAAATTGTTGTGCATAACACTGTTACCACTTTAAAGATCTAACCTTAAAGAATCTTAAGAACGAGCAAATTTAAGATGAATAAAAACAAAACTTGATAGAGAATCCAACATCAGATGATACCTTATTAGTTATTGAATTCAATTTGGTTTTAATTCGCAAGATCATCTCGTAATAGAGAGCACGGTTTTTAGGTCACTCTGTATATACCATAGCAACAATCATCTATTAATAATAATAATAATTCTTCAACTAACAACACAGTTTTCTTTTTTTCTCTAAGAAAGTTATGTAATTGAAAAATGTTGAGTAATCAAAATTTCAATCTTTTATTGGCAATTAAAAATGTGACCATAACCTTTTTATAATTTTTGCACAAGAAACCTTCACTTTTAACCTTTTGGTAATCGTGGTTCAAATGTTAGAAATACGTGTAACTGGAAATAGTATGTAATTAAGTAAAGTACGCATTTACCTTCGTACGAATACAAATTCAATTCTGGCTAATCGTGCTTGGCGGTGCTCGCATGTAATTTTGAATTATTTCCTTATTTATGTTGATTGACGCAATTTTTAGATGAGCAAGGGAAAGAAGGTTAAAAGAATGTGAAATACAAGTTTGTAATTTATTAATTAATTGAATAAAAAAATAATATAAAGCTGTTTCTTTACAAACTTTCTGCTGTCGCTATTCCTACAGATATCCTTTTATGTTTTTCTATAGTTCTATTTTGGATTCGCTCATTAATTAAAAGCCTTTTTACCACTTTAGTTAAACTACCCCGACAACCCAGGCAACCCGGAAATTTTGATGAAACTTGACAGATTTGTGGTTCAACGTTATGAACATTGCCCGATCACCCCCCACCATTTGCGTAAGTATCTTAGAAACTATCATTAATATTAGTGTTCAGTGTATACCAAATGGGAAGACACTTTTAACAACGAATTTTAATTCTCCAGAAGAAACGGTTTGAGGTAGAGATTCCAAATAAACTGCAAAAGATTCCTTATTTGAAATGAATAGGGCACAATCGGATTGCAATGATTTTGATCCTTTTTTCTTTGAATTCATCTTAAGAATGTCTAAATGCATCCACACTCATTTTAATTTGCTGTCTTCATTTGCTCGAAAGCGCAAGGGTATTTTCCGGCCTTCTTTATTTTTGACAACCAAGTCCTTTTTAAAGTGTCTTGACGAGAAAACAAACGAAGGTTGTCTGTACCCGATTTGTTCCGAAGTTATGCAAGATTAGATGTATCACGAGACTAACACATCTGAAGGGCGTGAAAATCCATCAACTAGCAATCCCAAATTTTTGCAGTCTTGACTTAACCGACTTTGGCTTGGACTTGATACAGCGGTGAAGAATCTTTTGAAAGCAGTTTACGAACGAGGGTCAGAATTAAACAAGTGATTTTAAATGTTTTTCCCTAATAACTGGGTAAATCATATTCTATAAAAATCCATTTAAGAAAAAGCATCTCAGGAATTAAATTATTATTTGTGCTTTCGTTTTTTAACTTTTTTTCTAACACGCAAATAATGCTTTGTTTCTTTCTTATTTTGGGGTTTTCTCAGTTTCTTATTAGAGATGCTCCCGTGAATAAAATTCTCTCCGATTCCTCAACAAGTTATATACATCACTTACAATCTCGGCATTTCGGTTTTCTTTCTTTTCAAGGTTCGGATTTACATGATTATGTTCTTATCCTTAATTGAATAGTACCGCCTGAAGACGTTTAATGTAATATTGCGTAACATGTATTAGATACTTGATTTTCGGAAAATTAATCTTGTAATATGAATAAAATTTCCTTCAGGCTATTTTTTCAGTGAATTTCAAAGTACAACATTTTCACTGATTTTATTTTTTTATTTTGAAATATATCAGTATATTGATTTACTACAGTGGGATTTACTTACAGTTAGTGATGAAATCTAGTATTTCACCGTTTCAATTGTATTTAAATCTTTTTAAAAAGAGAAATACGTGCCCTTCAAATGTTTGTTTTTCATTTCATAATAAATAAACGAGAGGATTAACTTTTTTTGTTTTGATAGAAAAGTTGGAAACGGTTTGTTACTGGACACTGGAAAAGTTAATTCCACAAACCATGAAAAAAGAAAATTCATGAAAGTCGGATACAAAAATTTAAGTTGGAAGTAAAAATGTTTTATTTTTCTCTGATTGAATTAATGCCATAGTACGTAGTCACTGATAAGTTTAATGTTTTAGTTCAACTAGAAGAAATAGAAGGTTAAAAAAAGATAAAAATGCACAGACGGTTTTCTCCTTGAGTATTATTTTTCTTCATCTAGAATTAGAGCAAGTACAGCTTATTGGTGCTAACTGGAAATCATATACAGTGTGTCTCAGCAAACGCAGAACACATGTGCTTCCTCTCATTCAGTAAAACTGCTTTACTTGCATTCATCTTCATAAAGGTGTAAATAATTTTGAGATGCATCATATCTAAGGTCGGTAATTGTAAAAACTCGAAAAAGAGACCCTGAATGTACCGTATAAGAGATAAAAGATATTTGCGGCAGCTAGTTTCAGATGATAATTTTTCCTAGCCCTGTATATATCCGGATTGGAATTTTGCTCTAGTTTCAAGATTGATATAGTTTAGACAGAATCAACGTCAGGACTAAAAATTCCGCAATTAACTCCACTAAGCTAAGACTGAAACATAGTTACTAAATTAGGAAAATCGCTTTATAAGGAAATTGCATCCGTTCCTTAATACACCCAATTTCATAAGCTTTACACATTGTAACTCATTTCTATGCAAACAGCGTCATGTCCCGCGTCGATCACAGTAAGGAATGATGTATGAACCTACCTTTATCACTCTAATAACGCTTCACTATTTACGTGTAATATTCTTAATTCTACTCACGGATACACCAACATAGGATAAACTTTAACGCATTTGTTAAACAAATGAATAACTTCAATACAATAGCCAAAGGCAAACTTAACTATTTATTTAATTCACAACGCTTTATAATGATTTAGGATTTGCAATAAGTTTTACAAATAATTGCTGAAATTGTAACTCTAAACACAGCGGTCAATTTGTTGAATCTTTTTACTATTGGCAGTGACGCACAAAGCTTGAATCTGTGAACAAACACAAAGCTTCTTCTGATAAAGCAATTCAGAAAATAATTTACTTCCTTAACGTTTACAAAAGAATTAACTGCCCGAGCTACCGATTCTTGCACATTCTTCTTATGTTTGCGTTACGCCAACATTTCCATAACATTTAGAACTAAAACTTTCCAAAGTTTATTAAATTCATTTTTGGTTATTGTAACACACAAATCGCTTCACATTAAGTCACAATAATGATACTCAGCGCGAACACAATACTAACAATCTCAACTGCTATCTGTAACTCAACATGCACAAAGAAAATTAAAGCACACGAAAATAGCTTCCATGCTAGAAATATTGGCGAGGAAATAATTGACGACTGATTTATTAAAAATTGCCTTTCAACTCAAACCTCATTGACGGAAAAAGTCACTGAACATTGGAACCTTCAGTTTTCAATTGTTTAGAATGCATAAAATGAGACTAGGTCATCACATGCTGAAATGTATGTGGCAGACGCTCCCTTAAAGCTAAAAAGCATGACTCTGAATTAGTAAAGCCGGGGTTGAGAAGGCGACTAAATTCTTCCATGGGTACCTGCTAGTACCTTTACTATAGTTCGATTATTACATTATCGAGAGTGGCGCGATTTCATCACTGGCCGGCTTGCTGAGGCGTCGAAAATCCACCCAGAACCTGAACTGCTAGCTTGCTATTTCTTTCTTCTTCAAATATCGGCATAACCGTTAGAGCCCTGCACGGGCCGCAGTTTTGCAGACTCGGCCCGACTGGAAACAAACTTGACGCTCCCGAAAAAAAAAACCGGTGGCTTCTTGATCGATCCGGGAGGTCCAAACGGCCCGACAGAAAAGCCTAAAGGACCGAGACGTTCCAAAGGCCCGAACGGTCTAAACGGTCCGACAAACCCTTATGGCCCGACAGAGCTGAGAGATCCAAACGGCTCAGCAGACCTGAAAGAGCCGAGAAGTCGAAAAGGTCCGAGAGGACCGAACCGCCCGATTGACCGGATGTAGGCCCTAAAAACCCGATAGGTTCTTAAACTGAAATCCTGTTCGATCCAACCCCGAGTAAAGGCCCGACTAGAAAACCTGACCCGTGTAGGCCTAATAGACGTTGTAGCGTTCTCTCGAAGCTTGATTCTATGTTTTGTAGATGACCTGGATTCTCCATCGAATACGTTTGCGAAGTCGACGAGTACTTGGTGGAGTTCAAGATGGAGGGAGTTGCTCGCTCCATTGTTCCCAGGTAGATAC
>VTPC01008694.1:55362-95071 GCA_011009095.1 Ignelater luminosus | reverse complement strand
GTCAATTCAAATAATTAAGGTTAGAATAAAAACAAAATAAAACACCAAAAAAAATGATTATGTATATCATGAAACAAAACAATATCTATTATATTACATAAGGCAAATAAAAGAAACAAAGATCAAATTGTAATGGAATTCACAATTGAGTATATTTTAGTTAATATTAATCAAAATTTAAGCTATAGTGTAAAACGCTTAAAATTTATATTAATATGGAGGGGAAAAGTGATGATATTAAAAATGTAGTGATATTTGAAAATGATAAAAAAAGAGTATAAAAAAAATTTTGTTTTTTTTTGATAAATGTAATGACAGTAAAAAATAAATAAATTAATATTGTCAAGAAAATAGCGTTTTAATAAAAAAAATTAAGAGCCAAACGAAGAAAAATTATTGTTCATTTATTACTTATTAGTCATTACACCATTACACTATGGGGGTGCAATCTTATCAATAAGGAATTGGTTAAATGATAATTTCCCAAATCATTGGATAGGGAGAAAAGTAAAACGGTGCCAAAGTCTATTTGGTCTGTAAGTCAATTGATCAATAAACTGTCGGTACGAAAAAATTTATACGCTGCTGTTAAATTTTATTATCATTATTATACCAGAAATTGATATTTTTAGGAACTCCCGGATAAGTTTGAAACTATAAGTATATCATGGAAGGTAAATACCAAGGATGGTGAAGTACATATCAATATTATTCAAATATGAAATCAAACCCACACGGATAGGTCTTTGATAGCAATATTACCAAAAGACGTGTCTGTCATACGCAAGATGACAGTTAACCGATGATGATTGATGTACTTGTCAAATGATCCACAACTACACACAGGATCCTTTATGGAAAAATTGTTAGAATCAAAAGAATTTCTAAAACTGAAATCTCAAAGAAAGTAGGGTGTAGCTGTTTTAAGAAGATTCTACACCAATCACATTCACAAGTCAACGAGAAATGAAGACACCATGCTTTTCAGGAGCACTGAATTTGTCAAAACCATCAAGTTAGACTGTTGCAGCCAACTGATACACATAAAAATGTTTGCTAGAAAAGCTTGAGAACTAAATGTTAGGGCTTTAATACTCTACCCTGCAACGGCTGCAACACCTGATCAGATTCAACATCGACCTATTTCTCCGACCTGGCCATGTCCAACTTCTGAACACTTTCTGACTTAAAAAAATAATTTTTTTATCCGAAGATAAGGCTGGCGTTGCGTCGCGTCGTATTCATAGAATATTTTGCGTCTATTCAAGAAAACTGATGATTTGAAGCTTTTGCGCTTGGATAAAGTTGTGTCTTGAATATTCACTGTAGTTTATGGCTATAAATGAATAGACAAGTAAACATGTGCCTTAGGTTAACATAACTTTGAATGTAAAAATGCCAATTTGACAACAAAATGATAATGATCATGCTACTTAGGTAAGACATTATCATTCTAATCCTTTTGGAATCAATATTTGTTTAATTATACATTATGTCTATTTAAATTTACTTCCAAACTTTTACAATTATAGTGGTTGTCAATAAAATGAGATTTTATGTGTGATATAGGTAATTATCTTACTCCTATACCAGTTTTATTTACGATCATAACAATTTTTTTATTTAAAAAAACAAATACTAAATCAAAAAATTACTTTTGAAGTCACAGTTAACAAATCTTTAGCATTTAATGGCAATAAAAGTTTCTAATGTATAACTTGCTGTTGATTATTATGATTACGTTACTTTTTTATCATTCAACTTTTACTGATGTCACCTTCAAACAGATTTACATCAACAGGTAAGCAGTATTATAAAAGTTCTTCACTCCTAATTGACATATTACATAATATTACCTGGTTATTTATTTTATATTTACGTCTTTTTTTTATTTCTCATTACATATATCCATTAAAAATCTTATATGAGTTTATTAATTATTATTCTCAGAACTTTACTATTTCTTTCAATCCCTTACGCAGCAAACATTTAACATTGATCAAATATTGCAAATATTAACTATTTGTTAAAAAAATAAAATCTAATGAATAAGCACGACGATAAAACACGTACCCCTACCATATCCAGTAGTGTGCTGGAAGACATGATAAGCTAAAGTACTGATATCTGCTTGAGACGGAGCAAGCCTGAAATTAAACGCCTCCGCAAAGGAAAACGATCCATCCATGTTTGGTTTCGCTACACCGGTTCGTTTTTCTTTTACTGTTCTGTAATGTTGGCTTAAAGTTACACGAACGTAGGCTTCGTGCTTTTCTCCCTGAAACTAAAAGAAATCGTGTTATCAGATCAATGTGGAAAATTAACTAGGTTTATTTTAGTTGGCTGAAAAAACACTAGTATTACAGCTTCTAAATACAAATTTTATATATAAATAAACGCCTTATTGTATGCAACCTATGTTACAGTACGTTCTGACAGTTTTCATGAATATTAAAAATCTCCTAATTTCTAATAAAACAAAATTATATAAAATGTTAAATATCAAACAGTAGGGATTATTCAATAAAATTTTCTTTCTTTATTCAGCAATGCATGTCTACAGTTACTATACATACAATAAGTAAAAGTCAATACATATTTCCTACTCGTATTGGATGGCAACTACATTGTTACATTAAACCTGTTTAAGTTTAGTTTAATCATTCATACATTAATTAGAAGCTTCGGATTTCGAATCACAAGAATAGGTCAAAGTCGGGGTGAGCTTTTCACAGCAGTTAATACGATTTAATTAATGAATTGTTAATTAACCTTAACTGTTGCAAAACTAATAGCTAATACACTAATAAACAGATAGTAACGTACGAGTTAGAATAACATTAAAAATTATGGAAAATAACAATAGCAATTCTTAATAGTCCAAAAGAAGCAATTTAGAGAAATCTAAACTAAATATATCAAAAAAAAAATATAAAGAAACCATAGAAGAAATACCAATTTCAATTTTCTACATAGTGGTAAGGAACACCGAAGTATTTGCATGAAATCTGAGCAATAAACAGAATAAATAAATGCAACAACCATATGTCCTCGCAGTCTCCTTAGATAAAGTAGAAGTGTGGAAGACCAAAAGAAAGGAGCTAGTAGACCATAAGAAAATTTTTGTTTTGGTAGAACTACGAAAAGATTTCAGTTCGACCAAGACGATGGACAACTGACAAATGAATTGAAATCTAGAGTTCCCAGATAAGTTATACAAAGTTAACGAGTTACAGGAAGGAAGGAAGAATTTTTATCTTGCAAGAAAGATCAACTGATTTCGCAAAAAAGCACCCTTGAGAACGACTTAGAAAAGCCGTAGAAGCAAAATCAGAGTAATGAAATACAAAATATATTTTAGTAATACCTGAAAGAGAAATCAGCCTAAATGCAAAAATAAACAACTTCAACAAGAACGAGCTTCTTCCCTGACGCTGTAATCTCCTACCAGATGATTAAGATGTGGTGAACGAACATAGTTCTCTATTATGTTTTCATTTAAGCTGTTATGATCATTTAAATTAGATTCCAAAAAAGCTTAAACAGCACTGTTGTTAGCGGTGTTCTTAGATGAAAATTGCAGCCACCATTTTATGTAAATTCGTTCTTAGAGGTAAATCAGGAAATGGTCTCACTATCTTGGTGTTGGTCTGAAAAATGGCCAAAATGCTGTGCAAGATTTAGTTTAGCTACTGATAAGTTAAGCTGCGATATAGTATTATAATAATAATAAAACGCTGTCAAAATCTACTTCAAATTATTCTTTGTTATTTATCTTTGAGAATGAGCGGGAGGTTTAAAGGCTTATAAATCTTCATGTAGAAATATGATTTACAGAATATTTGCATGTAATGGAAAGTTATTAGTAATCCTATAAAAAGCAGTATATTACAAAAACGTACAAGAATTGGTTTCGCTGTTGAGTATCATAGTCCTTAGAATAAAAGACTTTTCTTATACCATGCCAAAAAATCTCATCTCACTAGTCCTAGTTGTTTTTGAGAGTTTGAAAAAACAAGAGATTTTTATTAAAAACGCGAGTGCATGCCTCCACAGAAAAGTCTTGGCATTGTTCTTCTATGACAAAACACTGCTTACTATGGAACCATATGATGGTAAACTTTTTAAAACTTGGGTATCATTCTTATTAAAATAACGATTATACCTTGTGGTTGAGTTGGAGATGTAAGAGGATATTTCTATTCAAGTTGCGACTCCAAATTGTATCTAGATTCCAAAAATGTACAAACAATACAGAAAAAAAAATTTTGAACATTTTGTGTAGTTGAAAACTGAAATGACAAGCAGCAAAGATTGTTTGTTGTCAAGACAACATGCCAGTTTCGATATGTAGGAAGATAAAATTATCTAACTAAAATTCAAGATAAAAATATAGTATATATATTTATTTTTCAATAATCGCAATGGTCTTTTACAACAAGGAACTCTTAACATCAACATTAAACAAGAAGGAAGTTTAAGTGATATAAGAAATAACGAGAACAGTAAATATAAGTACATCTTGACTAATGTAACTGTGATATTAAGTACTTCTTACCCTAAAATATGGTATTCTTCGTTCATAAATATTCTTCTTTTATGTATTTACTTCCTCACACAGTTTTAAGACTTTTCAAATCGAATGGTTGGGTCAATTATATTATCTATTTCTGTATATTCTTTTTTTCTGTCAGTAGCTATAATATCAATTTATCGCCACATAAGTAACTTTTTGGTATACCTACCCCATAGTTGTCGGAAAGATACTCAGCAATAATAGAGCAGACTGTATTGTATCGCTTGTTTCATAGAAACGAGTTGTACTTGCAAGATCCCAAGAGATGTGCTAAGGTTGTCATCTTTACGGCTTCATTCCAAGAGAGAGAGAGAGAGAGAGAGAGAGAGAGAGAGAGAGAGAGAGAGAGCTAGCTATATAACATAGTATCTGAACAATCCCAGGGTAAATTAAACATTTCTTTGATGATTGATCTAATAATTTTGTCAATGTCCCTTAAAAAATGTTTTCAGATGATATAGACTAAAACGAGTAAACAAGGACTAGCCAGTAGCCATACTGAAAAATTTAGAATTTGGAATTTTTTAATATTTTTCAGAAAGGGAGAAGAGGCAATCTTTTGAAGTTTATTGTTTAGATCTTTAAAAATTTCTCTTTTATTCACAATAATTTCATTATTAAAAGAAACTTCTAAATATTTTATTTCATTATTTCGTTTTATAACCTGAAATGGTAATCTAATATTTGATTCAGGCAAACGATTTTGTTTTATATTAATAATTTTGCATTTCCTTTGATTTAGCTTTAATCCTATTACTTCAAACAGCTGTTTAATCATTTCAAACAATATTAAAATCCTACACTCGTCTTTTGCTATTATTACTGTGTCGTCTGGAAACCCTAGAACGCTAAGGCGAAGTACATTTTTATTAATAAGGTAACCATATTCCACTAGTGTTTTCTGACAATTCTTCTATAATATAATTTGTAATATAGTAAGTAATAGTGGAGCTCCCTTCATGACGCCCATCGCAAAGGAATTGATTTTGTTTCTACTTGCTGACATTTAATTTAGGTAGAGTTACCAAATTGGAGTGCGATAATCACATCCTGGATATTACTAGGTAAGCAAGAAGTTTTTACCAAGAAGTTAATAATGCAGTAATATCTTTTCTATTGCGTTTGACATCTCTTAAAGCTTCATTAAAAATAGAAGTATTGATATGCGTTCCTGGAAGAGAAGTAAATCCTCTTTGATTTGGATAAAACGTTAAATAGTGTCTAGCACGCTTGTCGATAACTTTCTCTATAACCCTTCTGATTACCGAACACATAGATATAGGTCTCCAATTTTTTAATTTCTCTTCAAAACAAATCTTGTCTTTGTTACGTGAACTATCACTTTATCTTGTAGTATCTACCTTTATTTTTCGAATACTTAGCTCAATTTCTTTTGGGGATATATAAGTATTGTAATATTATTTTCTATGTATGATAATTCTTCTGTTGTTAAATGCGCTTTATATTTTTTTGTTTTTTTTGTCACATCTTTACAAAGCATAAATCATGCAAAAGTGAGCAACAAGACGTTTATCATTTAAAAAAAATTTGTCACCACTATTACATTTAGCAGATTCACCATTTGTGCTCACAATAGAAGTGTTGCCCACGTTACATTGATTAACAATTCGATGGTTCTTTTTTTTTGTAAAAGTTGACAGCTTTTAATGTTTTAGATTTTTCTCCATGTATATTAAGGGGTTTTGTAAAATTTAGATTGCTCTTTCTCTGTGAAAGTCTATCAAATCGATTAGTACTGTTTTTATATAAACATAATGTTTTTGAAAGTGTACAATCTTCTTTTGTGGATACTGAATTAGTGATGTGTTAGTATCAGAAGTGTATTCTAAACTACGTAAATTATAGGTATCATTTCGAGTACTTTTGATGGTCCAGCCTCTTCCATATCTCTGGTGCACTAAAATCTTCTAAGAACGTTATTGAATTCTTCATCTTCTGCGTCTTTCAGTTGTATTTCTTCAAATATTTCCACTGTTGGGTAGGATATAGATTTAAGTATCAAGATCCTAGATCGGAAGATCTTGTATCTAGATCTGGGTACTGTTTTGAAGAATATCTTTTGATCTGATCTAGATACCAATTAAATAGATTTTAAGCTTTTAGATCCAAGATCCATACTAGATTAATCGAAGTAATTATAGTATTTAACTTTTGAGAAAGTTTCTCTTTAGTACTTAGTTTCCGACATAAAAAACACGCAAGCTTACCCTTTCAAAAATAAAAATTTTCTTAAAGCAAAATAAAAACTTTATTGTTCTATGTTTTGCATCAAAATTATCACACGATTTTATCGTAAAAACAAAATTTATAAACGTGATAAATGACGATTTTATTAAATATTACACTACTAAACTATATTTAATAAACTAGCAACCTCTTTGTATGTAGTTTCTAAATGTTCTAGGCTTAAGTATAAGCAAAACACACAATGAACCAAAATACAAGCATTTCTGCATTTTCAGGTAGTTAAGTAGGTGTCATGCGGTCTCTCAAATTGCTTCTATTGTGTAAGTGCCTTTAGAGCAGCAAGATTTTGTAATTGTCACATACAGAAAGTTTCGGCATATTTTAAAGGTAATTAAACAAATTTAACATTTCTAGAAATTAAATCCTTTTAAGCAGATGTTGGGGATAGTCTCTCGACTTCACTCACGAAATACAGCAATACGTAAAAGAATTCATTCAAAGACATTACAATACCCTCTTAAATCATAAATTTTGTCACCAACCATTAAAAGATTAGCGTAAATGTTTACTTTGACCAAGGTTCTTTACGATTGTAACTCTGTCATGAATTTATCTGAATATAATTACGCATTTTATGAAATGTCTACAAAACCTGTGTTAGCAACTAAAAGAAAACGAGAGAATTAACATTCTATGCAAAAAGTGCTTTTTTTCTGCAAAGATCGATCTTGTTACGTTTTGAATTTTCTAAGGTATTATTTCTGAACAGACCAAAATAAGATGCATTATACGTTAAGTCAGGCAAAAACAACCCTGTGAAGTATAGTATATAAAAGATAGGAAATAAACGAGGTCTCAACTTTTCTTAATAATTCTCAATTGAAGGGGCCAATGCAAGAAGTGGACATGTCGACAATTTACAATTCTACAGGAAACGAAAAAAACGTTTGCAGCTTAAATACTGTAGTTTAACAAGTTTTTGATTTATAGTAGCTATTTATGACTAGTATGTGGATATTTCAGTGTGTATGGTTAGTCGTTATATGTTTTTTTACGGCTGCAAAAAAATAAAATCTGTTGGAGATGTCCACTTCTTGCACAGTAAATTAAGATTTGATTTTTGAAATATATTTATTTCTTGAAAACCTAAACTTTTATATGTAAGAACAGTGATTCAATCTATATTATTATTAAATATCAATTTAATAGTGGTTTTCTTCATATTCTGAGCACGACGAATGATTTTCTGTATTAGCAAATTCTCTATGATAATTTTTTATATCTTCATAAAACCATTGATCAGTTACTGGCACATAGTAAGATGCTAACGTCATTACATGCTCAAACTTTTTTTGTTTCAATTTCTTTCTTTCATTATACAAAAAGAGTGGTATCATTCGGCAGGGTGACAGATATGTTTTTATTTTTTATATCAAATTCTTCATACACCTGTAGTGATACTGACACACTACATAAAATGTTTGGCATTTTGGTAATGTCATAACGAAAGATTCTGTATTTGGATATTGTAAACTTTGCATTTTTTCGGCTTGGAGTTTTTTTGAACATTGGTAAAAAGTGGTCTTTAAAATTCAGAAACATTTCTTGTTGAACCGAAATAACCACAAATTTCTTTCCAGATTCTGTAATAATTTTGGCGTATTCATTTGGCAGGTATATTTTGTCGTATCTTCGTTTTCTTTGTTCAATAGCTCCGAAACTGCGATCACAGGGTAGATAACTGTGCCCCGGTTCAGGAAAACGTTGGTAGATAAATTTAAATTTACCAGTTTCAATAAGACTGTAAAGATACTGCGTCATGACATAATTTTTGTTTTGTGACGCACAGTTGTCCGAAAACATGTAGACGTCAGTAACCTCAGGTAGGCTGATAACTTCATTTTGTCCTTTTCCAGCAAGCGTTTCATCATACAAAAAGAAATAGCTTTTACCCGTGCTTGCGACATGAATGCAGAAGTTGTACACCCACATTTGAATTTTGTAAAATACGTCTCCACCTGGTGCAACTGGTAACGGAAGATTTTGTTGGAAATTAAATATAATAACTTCAACATGATCATTATTTTTACACAGTTTTGTCTTTGCCTTGAGATCTTTATAAAATGTTTCTGCGTTGGCAACATGTAACTCTTTTTCTGTCCTGAGCTGTCTCTTCTCTTCTTCTGTTTCAGCACTTAAAAGTTTATTCATTAGTTTGTCACATTTCTGACATGAATCTGACTTAGGCTTTCCAAATGAAATATTAAAATTTTCTGTAAAACATTTTCGAAAGAATTCGTATTTTATTACAGGTTTAAAGTTTTCATTGTCCCTATTCTCCTGTAATATTCTATATTGATCGGGCTCATACTTTTCTAAGTACAAAACATGGATTTTAGAAACATTTAGCAATGGTGATAGATAATACTTTTGTAAATTATCAGTTCTACTGTAGTGTGATTTATATTTAGGAAAGCTCATTATATGAGCATTTAACTGAGCTAATATGTCAGGAGTAACTTGATTTGGCCTATTGTTATGTTTTCCACGCCGATCTATTGGAGGAGTCACATTGAGTTTCATGTGGTCGATTATTCTGTTGATCCTACCTTTTTTTATTCCGTGTATAGCAAGCAGTGCATTTTTACATACAGGAACTTTAGTAGCATTTTCTTTAACCTAAAACAGATAAAGTGTGAGTACCATACCACTCCCTCTTTGACATTCACAAATGTGTGCGCTATAACCAGAATAAATTTAAGTAGGTATTAAAATATCCACTTACAGAAAATGTACAATAAACACTTTTTGGTTTATTATTTTTATCGCTGCGTTTTCTGTGCTGTGCAACTTGTTTTATGGCAATGTTTCCAGATAAATATGCATCCTGCAAGTCCTTGCTTGGTAGTTTATAAAATGCTTTAAATATTGACACTCTGGTATCAGCTGTAACTTTGTCAAAACATTTCATTTTGCAGTTACATGCATTTCCTAGTTGTTTTTCTGGTACTACTTGTTTCAAAGTATTAACATATTCTTTGCCAGCAGTTTTGCGTTCCTTCCTCACATTTTTTTGCCACTGCTTTTCTTTCCTCAACCGTTTCTTGCCTTTATCTTCCCTTAAAGTGAGGTTATGCTCCTCAGTTTCACTACCTTCTGATGGTATATATTCAGGGTCTGTTTGAGAATCACTGCCAGCATAAGGATCCTCCTCTGATTCTGATGAAGAACTCATTGTGCACTATTTAATACCACAATAAATAGGTTAACAATAACACTACACTTCACATAAACACACTGTTGTAGTCACGTACACAGTACACAACTACCCACAATATTTTGTAAAAACTGGACATGACCAGTTCATGTACACTTCTTGCACAGTACTTAGTAGGTAGACAACCAACATCGCACTCGTATATGATCTATGTTAGCGGCAGAAGTCTAGTTCTTGCTCAGAACGATGCAGTAACGATTCAAGAACATGTCCAAACAAATAACTCATTTCCGATAAAAAATGGACATGTCCACTTCTTGCATTGGCCCCTTCAATTAGAAAAATCATCTGAAGATAAATTTTTTGGGTTTTTAAAAGTGAATCCACAGAAATCTCAATCTCCAGTTGTCACACAATGTTTGGAATATTTAGAATGTACAGATACAAACTACTGTCAATTAAATAAATATACAATAATAAAAGAAATTTTTTTAAAACCGAATAGTGTACTGCCACCGTCCGCGCCTGTAGAGAGGATGTTTAGTACCGGAGGTAAAATTTTAACTCCAAAAAGAAACAAATTAAGTGATGATATTTTTGAGACATTGCTAATCTTACAAAGTAATAAAACTTAAACTGTTTATAATATAATAATTTATGTGTATATTAAACTAATAGTTATTTATATTTTGTATGTAAATTCTACGCATGTAATATTAAATTTGTTAAAATACAAACAACAAATCTATTCTGTAAGAAGGATCTAGATACTTTTTGATAGATCTTGGATCTGTACCTATGTCCATAATTAAAAAGATGATCTTGTATCTGAACTAGATTCATGTTTGAAAAAGTATCTGCATCTGGAACTAGATACTGAGAGGAAGGATCTTACCCAACACTGGATATTTCCCATGACATTGGCACTCAAAAAAAATTAAATTAAAAAATGCAGAAAAGAAAAGGTATTTAACCCAAAAATCACAAAAAAGATTTACAAAAATTAAAAAATAAATACGTGCACGCAGAGATTAATCACTAACCTTCTGTAAAAGCAAAAACTTATTAGCCCAAAAGTCCGGACAAGAAAAGTACAACGTCAGAAACAAATTTGAACAGACTTTGGGAATAAGGAGGAGTTGTGAAAAATTCTTAGTGGTACTTTCTCATATGAAGTTCAAAAATCTTTGCACTTTTCATATGCGTAGTGTATGTACGTTTTTGCGTTTGTATTGTACTGAGTTGGTCGTAAATCTTTCACTTTTATTTTAATCGAAAGGTTATGGTATTTGTCATATAATTGTTATAGGCGTTATGAAAAAAGTAAACGTTTCAAGGCACCCAAAAGGTGTCTTAATCAAACATACAAAATGGTTAAAAAGTGCGTACATTTTTTTTGCATATACTTATATACGAGGGTCGTTTGAAAAGTCCGTGCAAAAATAAAAACTACTTAATTGTTTGGGGTAAACCTTTTTTATTTTTCAACATAGTCTCCTTTTAGGCTTATACACTTTGTCCAACGCTGCTCTAGTTTGTTGATCCCTTCTGAATAATAGGATTTGTCCAAGTTTGAAAAATAGCCATTCGTTTCTGCAATCACCTCCTCGTTTGAATAAAATCTTTTTCCCGCCAGATATTTCTTCAAATTGGGGAACAAATAGTAGTCCGAGGGAGCCAAGTCTGGAGAATAGGGAGGATGTGAAACGAGTTGGAACCCTATTTCCATTAATTTTGTGACCACAACTGCTAAGGCGTGAGCTGGTGCGTTGTCGTGATGGAAAAGGACTTTTTTGTGGGCCAATCGTGGGCGTTTTTCTTGCAGCTCGAGATGCCTACAGCACTAGCAATCTCACGCACCTTCACTCTTCTGTCATCCATCACCATATCATGGATTTTATCAATGATTTCTGGAGTAGTAACCTCAACAGGGCGTTCAGAACGTTCAGCGTCACTTGTGCCCATATGGCCACTCCGAAAATTTTGAAACCACTTATAAACTGTTCTAATCGAAGGTGCAGAGTCACCATAATGTTTATCAAGCTTCTCTTTAGTCTCCAGGGGCGTTTTGCCTTTCATAAAGTAATGTTTAATCAACACACGAAATTCTTTTTCGTCCATGTTTTGAAAATCACTCGAGTTCCTCGATTCAAACGAATGCCAAACACAAAGAAATAGACCGATCTGGCTGAAACTTGGTGTGTGTTCTTCCAAGAGATGCTACTAACTAAACATAACCTCGATATGCGCCAGTAGTGCCATCTCTCTGACTTTGCACGGACTTTTCAAACGACTCTCGTATACTTTCGCATAAGTTTCCATGTTGAAGACTATTTCTAAAAGCAAAATAGAGTACATTATCGGTTTCTACAGTACTTTTTCAGAAGTTAAAGATGATTTGATCATTTTTCAATCTGCAAAGTAATTCAATATTACGACCAACAGAAAGTGTGATAAATCTGTCGATGATAAGTAATTTTTGTTTTTAACCTTGAAACAGCGGGATAAAGCAGAAAAATTAGTCGTAGGTGATATTCATTATACCAAATGACATATAAAGTAAGTCCTGGTGAATCAGATATCTTACAAGAAGCGTTGAAGATACCGTTCTTAGTAATCCGAGTATAAATTCGTAATTACTCGGCCGATTTGAATATGATTCGTGTCAGATTGCATTAAAATACATTGGCAAGAATTCTAGAGGTACGGTATATTTGCAATATCTTAGTAGTTTCAGGTTTAAACCTACTGGAAACTAGAATACAGTTTATAGTTTGGTAATGAATGCTATTCGTAATACCCAATAATATATTAAAAGTTCTAAAGTGATTTTATCCTTGGAAGAAGTACTTAAAACAATAATGAAGATAAAGGTGTTTTAGCTATTCAGCCGTCTTTATTGCGGTTGATGATTGATGTTTGGTACACTGATTTATGAGTAGTTACGATACCAGAGTGTGTGAACAGGTACATCATAATAATATCAATAATAATTATGTAAATATTGCCGGTAATTAGCGACTATAAATGTTTTAATGCTAGTTATATTGTTTGTTGTTGATCTTATGTTTGTAATAATAGCATCCACTTTGATTTTACGTTATCAGCAGTTCAGATCTTTTCTCCTTAAACTTTCTGTTTGTTGAGGAATATTCCTGCATTACTAGCTCGTCTACTAGCTATTTCAGAGATACTAAAATATCTTAAAAAATTTATGTTCTATTGATTAGCATAAAACCAGTAGGAATCTATTATAACTACTTCATTCACAAGTCGCTTATAGCCCCAATTATGCGCGTACTAAATAATTTAGGTTCTATTGATTTTTTTGTTTCCTGTTACCCCTTGACATTTTACTATTATCCTGTCGATGATACTTATCCTAATATGTTTACAAATTCCTTTTCATTTTCACTTCTAAATGTAATGTCATTTGAGATGACGAGATCGTTTAAGTGTATCAGACTTCACCTTTATGTACCAGCGCAATAATAGTGATATTTCTTTATTTCCTGTTAAATTATCATAGGATCGGTGAGAGTGTTGTACAGCTTTCTCTTATGCACTACGAAAATAATACAGCTCAAGTAAGTACACCGGAAACATCTTATTCAATTGCATTTATAATCGTTACTGGCACATAGCCGCCTACGTAAACAACTCATTTCCTAGTATTTCTTGTAACCTTTTAACGTTATAACACCGTGAAGTAACTTTTGCGTTATATCAGGTAAAGGTAAATAATCTAAAGTGCAATATCAAGGTTAATAACACGAATTGGTTTGCGTAACTTCTTAACTATTAGTATTTCTGATAATTACGACACTAGAGAATCTAGTTTCGATATGACCTTCAGAATTTGAAATTAATCAGTCACTGAATATTCAAATATTTAATTATTTGAGTTTTTAACAAACGTACGTATACGTAAAACAATTATTAGCTCCCTGTTTTTTAATTTTTTTGTATACATATATATTTATGTTTTCAGTTTTGTATTGTAGTTATCCTTCAAAGGAGCTACATGATGTAATAAATCAAGAACTAAGAAATAAGGTCACCGGTTGTTTTTTTTGTATCTTTCTTTAAACTCTAGCTGAAAATAAATGCCGTAAAAAAACGAACAACGCATTTAATTAGATTAATAATTATGTATAGTTACGATCATTAAAAACGAAAGGAACACTCAGATTACTCGAATTCTGGTTAAGTTAGTCGCCTCACAACTTAAGCTCTCTTATATTGCAAAGTGTTTATTGGTTTTGACTTATTCACCCAGAATAATTACTAAAAATGGAACGCCCTACGAACTCAACAAACAGAAAAAGCAGTTTTTGACGAAGTAATTAGTAAACCTAGAAGCAACAAGTGAATTCTAACCAGAACACATTCGTGTCATTGTGTACAAGTCTACACTATCCTATTTCCCTAAGCAATGGCAGAATTTAATGTTGCTTTGTGCTTTTTAGAATTTGATAATGATTGTATAAGTACGCGTATCTTATAACTTGTACGACTTTGGCCGTAAGTCTTTTAACCAGTAGATTTGGCCAAGAGACCTAGCGGTAGCGTTGTGGACGTCTAGTGCGATAAGAAGTCTGATAGGAGTTTTTTCCCTCTTGCGCGAAGTAGTAAATTTTGCTGCTACCAAAAAAGGTGAAGTCTAAGTTGCAGTTTACAAAAGCTGACCAAGCAACAGTACATGGTAGCTTAGATATGGTAGAACAGGTTGTCACGATCACTTTATGGCTTCTTAAAGAGAGAAAACGCTTTGCAACGACGCTGGTAAGTAAGAAAAAATGAGTGAATTAAAGGATATGGAAAAAATAAATCACGATTAGATGGAAGGTTACGAGAATAAAGGTAAAAACTACGTGGGCTAGAAATAGGTACATAGCTAAAAATAGGGCAACAGAATCAAGAAAGGTTAGAAAGAATGTTGAACAAATAAGAACAAAAAGAATTACTAAATATGTTGCGATAGTAAAAATGCACGATGCGAAAAATGCGTAAATCACAGAGAGAAACTACAAAAGTAGATGCAGTTTGAACAGACAGACTTGGTTTCAGCAATCAAAAGCTTAGAAAATGAAGGGTTGATCATTGAAGTGATACGCAAAATAATATAACAAATTACTGAGGGCTTAAGTCAGTAATCCAGATCCATAGTTGATGTTAAAGGGATAGACAAAGTCTACAGTAATAAAGAAATTTGACACGCCATAAGAAAAAAACCATTAACTAGCGAGAGACCTTTAGGAAAATTGGAAAATTATGGCAAAAACGAGTTGGCAAAGTCCTAGTACGGATAATTTTGGACTTAGGGTTAACTTGATGAACTGGAGAGGTGACTGGGGATTGTATAAAATACGTACTTACTACTTACTATTCTTAATTGTTTTACTCCTTTTCTCATTCCCGTTTCAATGTTTTTTCCTTTGGCCCACTGCTTAAGGTGGTAGACCGCTTCACTGCTTGTATACAGTCATGTGAGCAATCTGAGCGCCAAATAATCTGTTTCTGAACTGTTACTGTGTGGATTGATAACATATAGAAGGTAATCAATGCGTCAAAACCCAGGGATGTGATTCTTTTATGAGCACTGTGTTTTTTTGTTATTTGTTATTGTAAAGGGTTTTCCAATAAGAGGTGTTATTTTGAATAGCCCGCCATTTCGGTAGATGTCACTTTTGAAGCTATCATTTTTTGACATTTGACAAGTAGAAACTACGCCATTAATAAATATGGAACGATACACGCTTCAACAACGCATTGAAATTATTAAAATTCACTATAAAAATGGTGAAAATTTGGCAGAGACGGTTCGTAAAACTCGAACATTTTTGGGTCACCGTGAAGCACCTTGTCGGACCGCAATACAGAAATTGGTGAAAAAATTCGAGCTCTTGGGACAAGTTAGTGATGTGAAGAATAAAACCCGTGCACGTCGCTCAAGAACAGCCGAGAATATTGCTGTTGTAGCCGAAAGTGTTAAAGAAAACCCAGGTTTGTCCATTCCTCGTCGTTCTTTGGAATTAGCCATTCCACAAACGTCATTACACCGTATCTTGCATAAAGATTTGGGTCTTAAGGCTTATAAAGTCCAGTTAACACAAGAACTCAAGCCGGCCGATCATCAACAACGTCGTGTCTTTGCTGATTGGGTCGTTGAAATGCATGAAAATGATCCAGAATTCCATCGAAAAATCATCTTGAGTGATGAGGCCCATTTCCACCTCGGTGGCTTCGTCAACAAGCAAAATTGTCGGATCTGGGGCTCAGAAAATCCAAGAGTTATTGTTGAAAAGCCTCTCTATCCTCAACGTGTGACTGTTTGGTGCGGTTTATGGTCCGGCGGAGTCATTGGACCTTACTTTTTCGAAAATGAGGCTGGAGCAACAGTTACGGTGACTGGATTGCGCTATCGAGAGATGATTAACGATTTTTTATGGCCGGAATTGGATGGTATTGATCTGGACAACGTTTACTTTCAACAAGACGGCGCTACGTGCCACACAAGCAACGAAACCATTGATCTTTTACGGAAAAAGTTTCCGGACCGTGTTATCTCTCGAAGAGGTGATCACAATTGGTCACCGAGATCTTGTGATTTAACACCTTGCGACTTCTTTCTTTGGGGCCACGTGAAAGAGAAGGTCTACCCCAACAGCCCAGCGTCGATTCAAGACCTCAAAGATCGAATTCGTGAGGCTATCGAGGACATAGGGCAGCCACTTTGCGATTTGGTTATGGAAAATTTCATGAAAAGGATATTGTCCTGTAAGCGTGGTCGTGGTGGTCATTTGCCTGATGTTATTTTCCACTATTAACGGCATACCTTCCTCTTTATAATGAAATAAACATCCGATCATTTATATTAAAAAATGGCACTTTTCTTTGAATATCAAAATAACACCTCTTATTGGAAAACCCCAAACATACGAGGGCTGTTTGACGGAAGCGTGACTTTCCGCTAGATGGCGCTGATATCGGTAAATCGAAAACATTAGCATATACGTCAGTCTTTTGGAGGTTTAACCTCCAAATTTCATGTCAATCTGTGAAATAGTATACATTTGACAGTTATAGAAATCAATTAAGTTTGTGCTATTTTGTAAATATGGAAAAACATGAATTTCGTGTTTTAATTAAACATTATTTTTTACGTGGAAAAACAGTGAAAGAAACTGAGGAAATATTACGGAAATATTACGGTGAATCTGCTCCATCGCATGGAATGGTTTGCAAGTGGTTTAATTCATTTAAAACTGGCCGTATGAGCACTGACGATGGTGAACGCCCCTGGCCCTTACAAACGGTCACTACTAAGGAAATCGTTGACAAAATCCATAATATGGTAATGGCTGATCGACGTTTGAAAGTGCGCGAGATAGTTGATGCTGTTGGCATTTCAATCGAACGGGTGCATAATATTTTACAGGAACATTTTCATATGAGAAAGATATCGGCAAGATGGGTGCAGCGATTACTCGCAGTGGACCAAATGAGAATTCGTGTTCAACTTTCAAATCAATATTTGGTCATGTTACAACGTAATCCAGTTGAGTTTTTTCGCCGATATGTGACTGTTGACGAAACCTGGATCCACCACCACACCCCTGAGACAAAGGAACAATCGAAACAATGGATTTCACCAGACGAACGTGCACCAAAGAAGACTAAAATTGGTCACTCGGCTAATAAGGTCATGGCGACTATTTTTTGGGATTCTAAAGGCATAATCCATATTGACTATTTGGAAAGGGGTAAAACAATAACTGGCCAATATTATGCTGATTTATTGACCCGTTTTGATGTTATCTTAAAGAAACAACGCTCACATTTGGCACGTAAGAAAGTACTCTTTCATCACGACAACGTCCTATTTCATTTATCCGCAATTGCGACCGCTAAATTGGTACAATTACGCTACGAATTGCTTCCCCATCCGATCTGGCCCCAAGCGACTTTCTTTTATTTCCAAATTTGAAAAAATCTCTCGCAGGAAAGAAATTCGCATCAAATGAAGAGGTTATTGCTGCAACGGAGGCCTATTTTGACGAGTTGCCAAAAGAACATTTCTCAGGCGGCTTAAAGAAATTGGAAAGTCGTTGGACTAAGTGTGTAGCACTTGAAAGGAACTATGTTGAAAAATAATAAAAAAAATCTAGGCTAAACCTGTTTTTTATTGAAATGTCACACTTCCGTCAAACAGCCCTCGTACATAATTAATATGTATTTAATAAGAATCACTCAAAAGGAAAGAATAACATTCAGCTATACCCATTAATTCTTAGAAGATATCCTTGTTTAAGCTGGTGTCCCATTAACAGAGCTTTAATGCTTTAGGCTAGTTCTTTATTATTATACCAAGCGTGTCTAACTTGCTTTAGAAATATTTATTTGGTTAGACACTTCTTTTCTGTGCAGTGGAAGAAGTGAAAATTTAATTTCTAATTGATGAATTACTACTAATAACTAACTACAACTCTAAAAATTTGACTAACTTAACTAACTGCATGGGTTAACATTTTTTTTGTTGCGTTTTAATTACTTTTTGTATTTATAATTCATATAAAATACACGTAGGTGCATAGAAATCGGCCGACTGCACACTTTTGACTTTAACTGTATTCCTTTTTAAAAATTATACGTCAAATCAAAACAAAACTTATGCAGTTTGAAAGATGATTTAATATGCTTTGACATGGGTATAAATTGTATTGAAATTCTTTCAATGTTAAGCTAAGATTTATGAAATCAAATAAATGAAACAAATTATCATTTCATTACCAGAAGAAACATGAGTTTTTAAGAACTAACTAAGATGATAACAATAACAACATAACATTATTAATAATGGGTATGACCTCCTCTTACTCTAATAACATCTCGCATACGATTAAGCATAGACCTAATCAATTTCGATATTGTTTCTTGTGGAGTGTTAAGCCACTTTTCTATTATCGCAATAATGAGCTCTGGGATCGACGTTGGGACAGCAATCCTAGCTCGGATTCTTCGTTTCGGCTCATCCCATAACTTTCCAATCGGATTTAGGTCGGGACTGCATAATACAAAAATTCACTTCTGTAATGTAATCTTGGACAACTCTAGCAGTGGGCGACCTTGCATTGTCGTGCATAAAAATAAAGTTTTCTCCAATAAAATCGATGTAAGATACCACTTGAACTGCTAGAATTTCTTCAATATACCTAACGGCTGTTAAACCTCCTCTCTTGTGACCACGGCCAGGCCTGGCGATGAAAGCAAGATCCGTTAATGCGTCCATAGAAATGCCACCCCAGATCATGCATGAACGCTGCCATAGAGACATATCCTGGTCTCATCGGAGAACAGAGCATTCCCCCACTGTTCCAATGTTAAATTCAGATGATCCCGTGCAAAACTCAGGCGTGTTTGACGGTGGACTGGGGTAAGTTTTGGACCAGTTGCAGTGTCTTTAGGGGTCAGGTTGCTTTCCTGCAGTCTTCGTTTTACTTTCCACTGGCTAATATTCACCCCTCGGACCTCACGGAGCTTTCGTTGTACTTGAACCGCAATAAGTCGACGGTTTCTTAATGACTTTGACACAATAAAGCGGTCATCACTCTCGGTTGTATAACGCTTTCTGCCTGTTCCTGGTCTTGATAAATTTACACCCATATCACAGCATATTAAATAATCTTTTAAACTGTGTAGGTTTTGTTTTGATTTGATGTATAATTTTTGAAAAAAATACAGTTAAAATCAAAAGTGTGCAGTGGGCCGATCTATACACACAAGTAGAGCTAGAAAGTTGGTGCAGTAAAAATTCCAAAAGTTGCAATAAAAAATTTAGAAAAATGCAGTAATGTCGTGCAGTAAAAACTGATAACATGCAATATAAATAATGAACTGGTAATGAAAATTTTGTGTATTCTTACTTTTTAATATTTATTTGCTGATGATTAAAATTAATAATAACATACATTTCTAAATTTTAATATACAAAACTATGACATCTGTCATCTAATATATTTTTAAATATGGAAAATGATCTTTCCACCTCTACTGATCTAAGGGGGGCATAAGTATAGCAACTATGTCAAAAAGAGTCCATATCCGAAGGAATGTTTGCCATATCAAAATTTCTCATTTGTATATTAATCCGGAATTGTTTCCAAATACATTTTCAAATTTTTGTTGGAGAACTTTCTCTTCTTTCCTGGGGATAATCTTTAGTTTTTCTTCAACAAATGAAAGTTTTTCCAGTTGGTCTTTTAAAGTCATTCCTCTTGTTTCTAGTGCCTCCATCACATCAGGGAAAAGCTTTATATAGCTTTTGATGAGAGCTAATTCCTTCACAATTGCTGTTTCGGATAATAAGGCTTTTACTTTGGTTACACTGGCAGCATCCTCTTCTAAATTTTGCATAACTACCTTGAATTTTACAAAATTGTCTGAATAAAAAATTGCTGCTTGTAACCAAGTTCCCCACTTTGTTGCAACAGGATTTGGCAATAGTCTCGCATTCGTGATACTTCTGTACACGTCTACTCTTGTAGAAGCTTTCAAAAACATTTTTTTCCTATTATTTATTAAAATGTTTACAGCTAGACATAGTTCTCTAACTTTCTCAGCAATGCGATTTAGACCATGCACAATGCCTGTAACATAAATGATGTTTGAATAAAATATTTCTAAAGATTTAAAAACCTTCGCCATATATGGAACTGCATCACTAGTCATTAAGAGCAATTTATCTTCAAAATGATATTCGCCAAACAACTGCTTTAAATTATCATTGATGAATCTAGCTACAGTTGTGTGGTTTGTTTTCTCTAATTCTTGCTAAGCAACCAAAAAGGGTTTAGTTGAAGAATTGGGATTTAATTCTCCTATCAATAAATTAGCAATGTAACACCCTTAGCTATCCGTAGTTTCATCAACGACAATATAAAAGTATTTGTCCTTCAACTCTAATGCAATGTGTTTAATGATATCATTGAAAGCATCTGTGAGATAAATCTTCTAGAATGTACTTTCATATGGTGTTTTCTTTCCAGTGTATTTTTCTAAAAACTGGCTGAATGCATCACAATTTAATTTACTATAAGGAGATATTAGCTTGAATAATGCCGAACACCACATATCTTGAAAATAGATGCCTTTTTTTGACGATAGATTTCTTGTTTTGTTGGAGAGATGCAACATGTGACGTTAAAATAGAATAAACAGTATATTGAAAAAGATATTAAAATTAAAATTTACATAATATTATGTACCTGTCGTATAGTGAGCATCAATTTGGGATCAGAACCTACATGCTTAAAGCAAACATTGCAGTAAGTATACCACTTTTCCATTTGTGGTGAATAGTTCTTCTTTGATATTATAAAGAGCAATCCATGAACGCAATTTACCACTAAATGATTGAGCTACTTTAGGCATTGTCGCCAGTTTTAATTCAGTTTACACTAAAATCACTTTGCTAAAAGTAACACACATTACTACACTACAAGCTGCAACCGACTAGGAAAAGCTAAGAAATTGTGTCTGTACTTCGGGACATATTTTATTCTTTAAAAGACTTCTTATTGTTAGTGTCAGGTTTGTTCTCAGTAGGTAGCAAATGGCTTTTGTCAAATAATTGCCGGTATCCTTTTAACTTAAAAGTATGTCTTGGTTTTCTTTTAGAATTGTAAATTTTTGTTACTGTTCAAGTTGGCAAGAATGCGCTTTGGAGCAAAGAGTACAACACAGAAAGCAACGGGAATTTTTCGATTATGTAAAAAGTTTCTTAATGAAAAACACATACACAAAAAAATAGTTTTCAAATTTCAAAACGTGCAATAAGAGAAAATAAACTTATATAAGCCATAAAAATCTTGAAAACTACGAACATGCAATAATCCTAGAGAAAAGCTAAAACATGCAAAAACGTGCAATGTAAAATCTTATTAGAGAATTCGTAATCAATACGAGGGCGGTTCAATAAGTACCCGTGTTAGAAATGAAGACACAATTTTTTTCAAAATTTTTTTTTTTATTTTTCAACATAGTCTCCTTTTAGAAATATACACTTCTCCCAACGTTCCTGTCATCTTTTTAACCCCTCCAAAAAATAGGATTTGTCGAACTCTCCAAAATACGCCTCTATCTCGGCGATGACTTCCTCGTTTGAGCTAAATTTTTTTCCCGCGAGCCATTTCTTCATGTTAAAAAACAAGAAAAAGTCGTAGGGAGCCAGATCGGGTGAATACGGGGGGTGCGGCAGCAATTCATAACGCAATTCATGCAGTTTGGCGGCGACAACTCCGGATGAATGTGCTGGTGCGTTATCGTGGTGAAACAGCACCTTCTTTTTCGCCAAATGCGGCCGTGTCTCCTTCAATTTTTTGTCGAAGCTGTCTAATAACTCACTGTAGTACTGTCCAGTGATCGTTCTTCCTTTTTCTAAAAAATCCATGAGGATGACGCCGTTCGCATCCCAAAAAATTGTCGCCATGACCTTTCCGGCCGATGCAATTATCTTCGCCTTCTTTGGAGCAGATTCACCGGGAGAAATCCATTGTTTTGATTGTTGCTTAGTTTCTGGTGTGTAATGATGAATCCAGGTTTCATCAATGGTGACAACTCGACGCAAAAACTGCTTCGGATTTCGCTTAAATTGCTCCAAACACTGCTTCGAAGTTAACAGCCGCATCCGCTTGTTGTCCACCGTTAGCAATCGCGGCACCCATCGCGCCGACAATTTTTTCATCGCCAACTTATCATGTAAAATATTAATTGTCGTTCCGGTCGACACACCTACGGCCTCTGCTACTTCACGCACTTTCGTTTGTCGATCAGCGAGAATCATGTCGTGGACTTTTTGAATGATTTCCTCGGTAACCACGTCTGCCGGGCGTCCTGGTCGCTCCTCATCAAAAACGGATGTTCGCCCACGTTTAAATTCGTTGAACCAATATCTAACTGTGGTCATAGATGGCGAAGTGTCCCCATAAACAGCATCCAACTTTGCTTTTATCTCCTCGCATTTTTTCCCATCCAAAAACAGAAAGCGAATTACCGAACGATACTGCTCTTTTTCCATCTTAGCTAAAATCACGAAACACGTCTTACTCAAATGGCTGTCAAATCCAAACTAACCTATCAATCAGTCTGCAATTTGTTATACCGTCGTTTGATAGATGGCAGCACACGATGATAACACCAACTTCCCTCAGGAACGCCTTCTGTCGTCAAACACGGGTACTTACTGAACCGCCCTCGTAGATCGATAAAGATTTGCCATGCGAACTTCAAATATGTTAAGCAACAATAACATGCATTATCATGAACTTCCTAGCTCTACACATAAGTGTATATAAAATCCTTATTAACATTTATGATTCACGGAATAAGGAAAACTTGAAAAGTTGGAATTCTTTTGTAACGTAGTTACATATCTATACTATAATATCGTAAGCAAACATCCTATTTACATAACTTTTCAATCCCTTGTGTGCCATTCTGAATTCAATAGTAAAGATCATCTTATTACCATCAGGTATAATATACCGGAACTGCTTGTAGTAAAATGTTTTTGATATTTTTAACAGACGTAAGTCTTGTATATGTATTTGACAAGCTTGATCATTTTTTCCTAATCCTCTAATATGAGTTAGCCTATGGAAATTTATAGTAAATCATACAGACATGTAAGATAAAAGGTAATTTAAATATGTAGAGATTTATTCTCTAGATATGCATTTTACCATTTTTTCTTTTTTTGCTTTTAAATCAATATATAGATTTAATGTAGAAAAAAGACAAACAAACGAACACGAATCAGTAGGTAAATTCAGATAGGCATCAAAAGTTGTAAACGTAAAATAATACTGAAACATAAAAATAAAACTTTAATATAAGGTGAATGGTTTTCATGTTTGTGGTTATATTATGTCGGTAGGATTTATTTGAGTTCGTACGTGGGAGTAGTGGGAGTACATTGAAAGACGAGATGCTGTGTTTCTGCTGCGTTACATATCCTTCACAATAAGCATTTATTTCTCTTCAAATACAATACTGTGGCAGGCGCTATACAAGTTCGTATATTTCAACTTGAAAGATCTGTTAGATTTATTAGTATTATCTTACAGTAAAATAATGCTCTTGGAGCAATTATAATTTAAGTTCTGTAATTGTGTACGGTAGTGGTTTTAATTCTAGAGGATTTATTATGTTTGTTAACTAGAACAATCTAGCCTAGACGTTAAGATTTTAAATAAACGTATGTCGTGTTTGAATGACAACCAAAATTCTCAGAAATTTTATTCTCTCTTCATATCTTACAATGTAATATACTGACATCACATCGATAATTTACAGCACGCTTCGCTACAGCAGCAGTTATGAGTTGACATCTACGGCTTTCAGCAGTTACGACTCCGTTGGATATTCGGAGCATACCTCCGCTTGCCGTCAAAAAGCCGTACGTAAAACCGCTTTTGGCATTTCAGTCAACTATGTTACTACCCGATATTGTTAATTGATTTTGCAAAAAATAATTTAGTTAAAGTTTTATCTCTATCTTAATAAACAAAACTCAATTAAATATTAGCAAGGATCAATACACAGTTTTTAAACTTAACTGCCTTATTCTGTCATAATGAATTATGAAGCTTTTAAACTTTAATAGTTAATAATTTTTGCTATGCTCTGTATTAACGTTAATTTGGACTTATTGTATGACTTGTGAATAAATAGTAATTTATTCTGTTACGTGTTTTTAGTTGAATAACTAGATGATTGCTTAGAAACAGGACAACTAGTCAAAATGCACTAAATATAACTATCTTATTAGCTTTAGAAAACACACAACTGGAAAGTTCTTCTTCTTTTTATTCTTGTTCTTAGAAGTGTTGATATTTTTATAAAATCCTCTAGTTAATAATTTCTAGAATAAATAAAATTAAACGATTTTGAGAAAGAAATTTTAGCTATTAAGTAATTCATTCGTTATACGCTGTCAACCGGACGTCGAAGAAACTTTTTTAATGAACATTCACCTTGATCTTCAATTGATTTTCTTTATTTTAGTTAAAAAAAACCAGCAAATACTTTGAAACAAATATTTATTTGCTTGTAATGTGAAGTTAACCACTTGCTCTCCTGCAGTTTTTTTCTGAGAAAGAAAATATTTGTGATCTTTGTTATTCACTAAGCTGTTAAGATTATTTTTTCTGCTTACATTGTTTAATGATCAAACAATCTGTTGGAAGCAACTTTGAAGTATGGAACTGTGTTAATTTTACATGTTATCAGCTGATGATGGTACAGTGTTGACCATAGGTAGTTTTTCTAGCGCCCATAATTATTTTTCAAATTTTTCAATTTATCTGACAATAATTAAAAAAATTATTAAATGTACAATTTCTACATGATGTTATTCAATATTAAGAATAAAAATTGAAATCTTTTTCATATTTCTAATTCTACATTTATTATAATTATTTTTTTTCATGTGTCTTCTTATACAGTAAAAGTTTCATAAACAAATAAAAAAATTGGAAATAGAAGAGAAATTAAATTTGTTTGTGCTTTCCTACAGCGCAAACGTTTAGAACCAAACCACTATGTAAAATGGCATTCAGAAAATACAAAATGAAAAGTTAAAATATGCAACCGCAATTTTGGCTTAACAATGTCATATCAAAAGAGAGCAGTTGTAGTCGAGGTCTAGTCTTTGTATACCAAATATTTTATGCGGCAATTCATACAAATTTTTTGCCATTCTTTTCATTTTATCATTTCCTTTTTACGGTATATTTCTATAAACATAATAATAAAAAAGACGTAATTAGTGTAGTCATGAAATGTAAATAACATTTGTATCAGGGTACTAATTAATAATTAAAATGAAGTATAAAACGTGTCCATTATACCTGCTGCAACTTCAGCTATGAACCAGTTAACCTTCCCGCGGGTTAGCGTACGTTTCTACGCAGAATAAAAGGTTATACAGTTGCGTAAAAATTAAAATAATAAAAATTGGAATAGTCTCAGATTCCATTATGTAAAACACAAAAACAAAAAATAATAATCTAACCCACCAGCTGTAAATTATATTGATTTCTTGGCTTCTTGATTTCATTGCGCTTAATTTTATCAAGATAAATTTTAAATAATATTTTTGTTATCGTTGCAACTATTACATTTTTTGCACATGGTAAATCTACGATGAATATGCACAAGTTTGCTATATTTTGAATATGTTTGACAATTGATTAGTTAAATAACAAAAAAATCCATTTCGATGTGCAACTTTTTAAAATTAAGCAATGAAGGTGAAGGGACAGTATCTTTACGTAGAATGGAAACTTCCATAAATGCAATGGCCTAAATTTAATTTTTATTTTATAAACAAGAAATAAAGTTTTCACCTTGTCTCACTTGTAAATGTCATCTTTATCCTGTTTTTACAGAATAATTAATAAAACACATTTGCTTGGAATAATTTTTATTTGTCGAGCTTTAAAATACATTTCAAAACTTCAAATTGAACCTGGATATTGAAATGTGCAATTATATTACAGAGAATGTGGTTTTACCTAATGGAGGTTACTCAATATTTGATATTATTTATTTATTGTTATGTTTCTGGTTTGTTACTACAATATTGTATGATTATTCTATACCTATTATATTCTCTATATTGTTACAGAACTTTTTTTTAGACTTGTTTTATATCTGATACATCAGAGTTGCCCATTTTGAAAATCAATATATTTATTTTAAAAGTTTGTTTGATTAAACAACAATGGAAAAAGGCAATAAAGATGGGTTATTAGAGAATTTGAGTTTTATTATGCAAAACATATTTTTACTATACCTGTTTTGAGCCACTTACACTACAAGTGAAACGTTTAGAACAACTTCGAACTTAGCTGTCTCTTTGTTACATATAAGGGTTTATAAACTATACAAATTTTACACAACTACAAGTTTTGCAGAGGTGGTTTGTCCATTACTACTCAATCAGAGTGCTTTTGGCACTCGAAATTTTTTCAGACTTTTTGATCCCGCCGTCACAGTTGGCAGAAAACAATTTGTTTTTTGTTTGTTTGCTTTTTTTAAGGAATTAGCCCAATGAGACCTAGAAACCTTGTCAATTCCTCGCAGCTTACTTACGCTAGATTCTTACCTATCTGGTGGTGTTTCAATCTTTAGTAGGGATTCTCAATGTACCAATTTCACTACTTTTTTTTTGAGAAGAAAGCATGCCCTGAATTTTTTTCTGTTCTGGAGAATTTGTTGCCTGAGCTGGGGATCGAACCCGTGGTCTTCGGGTTAGAAGGTAGGCATACAAACCTTTGCGCTATTCAGGACTACAAACATTCGTAAATAGAATTCTCATCGATAAATTCAATTCAAAATTTTCAAACTGAAATAAGAAACTGAAGAAAGATAGTGCTTAATGATTGATGATATAGTTAATTTTTTTTATGGGCAAAGTAGTTGTTGATGACAAACAAGCATAAACACAATTCCATTACCGGTGTCAGGGATGCTAACATTTTTAAGTCTGAACTGCAAAAAGCATCATTACCTGTAAGCAGTTTTTGCATCATTTGCTTGACCATCTTCAGATGATAATCGCTATTGCTTTGGTTTTATTAAAAATTTATTAAAATTGAACTACCGTGATTGTGCCTTTTATTAATTTTCTGCTTACTTGATATGAGTCACGGAGCTAACCAATTTTTCGGCCTTATTTGTTGCTTACTCAGAAATTTCATTTTTTTCGACTGACATTGTTATAATTTTTTGAAGAAAGTTGTTTCCAAATGGGATTTACTGCTAAAAACAGTCTTTCTGTAATGATCTAGAAGTTCTTTTTAACAATACCTTCTTCAGTATGACAAAGCATATATCTTCGTTACGTTTATGTAACTACTTTTTCTGCATCATGTTTTCCACTGCCTTAAACATGATTCTCACAACAGCTTTCTGATATTTATCTCCACTAGCTTTGCGTATGCTTATAGGCCTGTATATCAGGATATCTACCACAGTAGTGTAGTCAAAGAGATGACAACTTTGCTTTTCGCAGACAAAGAAAATTGATTTCATACAGATTGGTGAGTTTCAAACCTACCTTGTGGCAAAGGTTTCGATACCATAATCACAATTGTATTCCAAGGAAATGCCAGTGAACTTTTAATTTTTATTTATCTAACGTTTCGATTTGACGGACTGCCACATTTTACATTTTACTCATTAGTCATTAGAATGTATGAGCAATGATATTTATCCGAATTTTTCAAAACCGGGCACTGAATTGATTTAGAATCCGAAAGCAAGTCTTTATAGTAACATAAATTTTCCAAAAAGGTGTGCTTGTACCACCCTATATCTCCAACCAGAACGGCGCGGCGGTAATGACCGTGAACTAATATATTCAAACTATATAGTAAACACTGAAAAGTACAAACCACGTAAAAAATCTTATTTTAATGTTTTGCATTGCTCCCAAAATATTTGGAAAAAAAGAAATTTTAAATTTGTACCCCAGAGGCAACCCTGTTAAATTCAAATTTAGTAAAATTGAGTTTAGAGTGTAAATTACCCAAATATGAACCTGCTAGTTACAGTTTATTTCTACTACAGCTCGTTACAAAATTAACCGTTTTCAAACTAACTATGTTAAGTTACATTGTATCTTACCCAAAATAATTTTTCCAATTGCGTTCCTGTAAAATCACAATTTTGAACTTTACATAGTTTTCCTCTACAGGTACAGAAATGAAACTTTGACATTCTATATTTTGGGAACGGTGCATTTGTGAAAAAATTTATTTGCACTTTTTGTTATATTTTGAACCCCAAACGTGATTTTCCGTAACTGTATGGAGAAAATTACACCCTGTATGTAATTATTTCTAGACAAAGAAAGCACAATATTGACAAATTGGAACTGAGCGCACTTTGGCAAACGAAGTAAAAGATTAAAAAAACTAATTAGTTTAGTAATAGCTAAAAGTGGTGTGCAAATTACATACAATAGAAGATATCACGAATTGGTTGGTCAGATGCTTAAACTTGAAATTGTTGTCATTTACAGAACTTAAAAATATTTCCTTTGGAGCAATCTATTGAACATAAGCTATTTTATGCTTGAATCTGTTCAATGCTTTATGGATTTGCACAATAATGCAGAATTTCCATGACCTACTGTTTTGGGGAAAATGTGAATGTATCTACACATACGTACGCACGTATATGTAAAAGAATGTAGTACGTTTGGCAGTTGTGTAACTAAGATTTGTTTTTTTTTTCAAATAATTAGTTCCATAAACAAGCTAAACTAAAGGTAGGTATGATATTATTTTATTAATCGTTTGAATGAATTTTAAATTCATTGCTGGCTATCTGCTGGTTTTACAAGAAGCACGATATTAATAATTATTGATTCTTCTGATTTGAAAAATGTTTTAGAAACTGAAAAAATTATTTAGGTTTGTGGTTCTAGAAACTACTTCTGGAATATTTTTGAAATATGAAAAACATAAATACTTTAACTCTTCTACTACAGAGAATAATGATCAGAAACTTTTCATTTATATTAAGAACAAAATTTATGTAAATACACATAATAATGTCCTGTTATGAATATGAAATCAAGATACCTATATAAATCATTTATACGATGAGTACATGCTTTATACAGCACATCGATCAATGAAATTTTCAATGCACAACAAAAAAATAAAGTTGTGCCATTAGCATTTTTATGTCAAGGTTGAATAATGCATTTGTCTGCATATTTAATAAAATATATGAGGTGAAATTGTTTTTTAAGAAGCTGTCGTAATTAGTGGTGTTTAAGGTTATATGTAAATGCATCTGCATTCTTGTTACTATAGAGTGTCTGATGAAAAGATGAAATCTTTCAATCTTTAGATGGTAAAATACTATTTAGATCAAATCAAAGAGATGTCGGTTTGTAACATTCCATTGTAATGAAGAATTAATTTATTCTGTAGCGAAATAACCTCTAATGAATGTTTCTGTTATTGTATGTTAATAGAATTTACACACGGGCCAAATAGCTCTGTATTCTAACTAGCTAGGTAACGATTATACTAATCTATAGTCGTCATTGGAAACATAAACTTTACCTTAATTGTCTACAACAAGAGCTGCGACTTCAGAATTAGTAGATAGAATAAGTGCATTGGATTAAACATAAGAATGGATATTGTGATAAATTATTTATTTATACCAATTGCATTGTTTCAGTAGTATAAGCTGATTCTGATTTAACATTACTGCATATTATAGTATATAATAGTAATACAGATGAAATATATTCTGTTTGTACATACGCAGTACATTAAATACAAGTACTTTTAAACTCTTGTGTGTGATAATTCATTATGAGTTATTACAAATTATTTGCAAGTAATGGTCAATAATGGAGATTGTTTTGTTATGTGCTAAATTAAATATTTCTTTAATGACAAGTTCAAAGATGTCTACTTACATGACATTGCAACGCATTGTCACTGTGTACTCATTGTGTTGTAATACAATTATAACATGATTTGTAGACTTAAAATACAGAATAGTTGAGGTTTAAAGATAAGATAAAAATATTGCTGTTAAATTTGATGATTATAATAAAAATATACTAAAACGTTGTTTTTAAATATTGTTTTTGTAGTGCAAGTCCTTATCATAAATAGATAACGAACCATAAATAATTTTATAAGATGATACAGCCCTAAAGATTTGCCTTATAGCTCCGTGGATAGATCCAGAATCCTAGCGAACAAATTAGATTTACTGTAGTTCTGGATTTAAATGTAGACAATCAAGCCAACCCTCAAAAACTCCAGGTCATTCTGTTTTGCTGTAATAACCAGACCAGAACTAAAAGATTCGTCCCAGCAGACGTTTGTCTGAAATTTGGACTTTTTTCCTTAACCACTTATCTTGGCGTGACCTTTATCCTCATGTTGGAGTAAAGCACTGCCCGAACTATGTCTTAGAGGCCAACGGTATGTTCATCAAACTCAGCTAGCATCTCAAAATGTTTTATAGCTAGAAGTCCTCCATATGTATCTTCGACTTTGACAGAAGAAGAAGGTTATCTGAAAGAGAATACGCAGTGTGGGCCGGTTCCATCCTTTAGCGTAACTGTACGACCAAGCGGGTGTTCCTCCTGTAGATGCGTTTCTAGAATTCGTGAGAGGTTGGTACTTGAACAGAGCTGTTAATAAAAAAAGATTTTTCTTAGTGTGGTCAACAACCTGACCACAGGCTTAGAGGACATCAGAAAAAACCAGACTTTCCAAAAACCACATCACGTCTTACCAACACAGCAAGCTATCACCCACTTACGCCTTCCCTTCCAAACATATCAAGCAAGGTAATTAGAGTTTCTCGCTTTAGTACTACAAACTGCCACGCTGCTAATCTCGTATTAGTAACCATAACTTTGTGTTTCCGTTATCGTCACTGCCTTTACAAAGAGAGCATAGTCGCAGGCCAATTGCACTTAAACAATGTTGCAATGATTGCAAATCTCTAAAATTTTATTACTAGTAGTAGTAGCTGAATAACAGTCAAGGTTTGGTTGCGTAGCGTTGACATACAAGAATGGTAGCTAAAGATGATCTTTTAGAAAGAGATTGGTGCAACAAAATTTGAACTTCACAATTTGTTCAAGTAGATGGGCAAATTTGATTATGAATAAAGAATAAAGCGTGTACAATATTCTATGTCCAAGTAGAATTGCTTACAATTTAAGATCATACATCAAGTTAGCATTACAAAGTCAATAAAGAAAGCTATTTTGAAATCGATAACCGAACTGACAAATTGTGTTCACTTCAGGCAGTAGTAGGAGGGGGTATTGATATATGTATAGTTGGCCCAGCCTCAAAATAAACTACTTTCTCGCGAAGTAATATTATTTTATTCAACATAATCACCTTGTAACTCTATATGTACATTTAATGTATCTATCAAAAAGTAATTTAAATCCTTTGAAAAAAACGTTGGTATCCTGTTCTGCAAACAACAACTGCACAGCATCAATTACCATCTCATTTGTTGTAAATCTTAAGAGCTTTTAAGTTTCAGAAAAAGATAATAATCAGACGGGGCCAAATCGGAAGAATATGGTGGATGGTCGACAATTTGAAATCCCATTTCATTGATTCTTTGAAGTGCAATATTAGACTTGTGGGTACGCGCATTATCCTGAAAAAACAAGCCTTTTTGGAAATTCTTCTTCATCGTGTTTCCACAATTTTGGCCCCAAGTTTGGTTAATAAAGATGCATAGTACTGTCCCGTGATTGTGTTTCCAGGCACTAAATAATCTGCCCAATTATACAATCTTTGTTCCAGAAAATGAAGGCAAAGACTTTTTCAGCTGACTTCTGCACACGAAACTTCTTGGGTCGAGGAGAATCGGAATGTTTCCACTCCTTAGACATTTCTTTAGTTTCTGGGTCATAATAATAAACCCAGATTTTATCCATCGTAACAAAGCGATTTAAAACTTTGACTTTTCATCCTTAAATTGATTGCAAATTCACTGAGACGTGGTCATTCTAATTCACTTTTGATCAGCATTGAGGCATTTTGGTATCCATTTTGCGAATAGCGTCCTCATTTCCAATTCATTATGAACAATATAAAAAACACGTTCATATGAGATATTCAAAGTCTCTGATATGCATTTTAGGCCGATGCGTCTATTGTCCGAAATCATATCATGGACAGCTTCAATGTTCTCTTGCGTTGACGCAGATATCTACTTCCCTGGTCTCTTCTCATCCGAAACAACTTTTCTACCACGTTTAAAATCGGCAACCCAGCTTTTAATGTTTGAATAAGATGGACATTGATCTCCTAACGTTATTGACATGTCATCATAAATTTCTTTGCCAGAGAAGTTTCTATCTTCACCTAGCATGCTTTACTTTTCAGAACACAATTTTAAAACGACACAACCTTCTCTGATAAAACTTAACATGTACACTTATCAAAGTGGATCCTTTGTTTCCATAGCAACGCGATTTAATTTTGTCTAAGAGACAAATATGTAAGGCTAACTATTTATCAATACCCCCTCGTACCAAAACCTAATGACTATTTACGACTATGTTAAATATCAAAGATTTGTAGTACCTTTAATAGAAGAGACCTAGGGTAATTTAACTAGAAGATTTGTATTAGATTTGTTATCCAAATAAAGTATCAGATTATTAACTTTATAATCTCTTTTGGACATTTTTGTGAAATGAAATTTGCAGAAACTGCAAATAATGATAACTGATGGCTACTAATGAAACGTAACCACTTTCATTTAGGAGATGAGTAATACTTAAGAGTAATTTATGCAAGTTCAGAAAGTCAGAATATTTACTTCCTGGTAAGAGCTCTACGAGATTGCAATGAAGATCCTAGAATTCGCACTGATGCATCTGCGTTTGGTTAGAACCATATGAAAAAGATTGATAATACGAATGATATATAATATATGATATATCTACGCGTGGTTAGTGAGTTGTTGGCTATTACTTTGAGGTGTTGCATACCCTGAAGTAAAACAGGAATAAATAAGAAATTACTTTAAATATAAATTACAATTCATTAGAATTTAAAAAGCATCAAGTTTAAACATTCAAATTGTACTTATGCAGTTTCAGAGTCTTGAGTAACTGGATTAAATGAATCGCTTTATTACATCAAAGAGTAATTTTCTTTTCAATTTAATGCTAATATCATCTAGTCACCCACGAAACGGCCTCGTTTGCTTTGGCAATGACTTAATAAGAGAAGACTATCGTTTGCAAGATTCCATTTTGTAAGCTTTGAAGGTTATTGCACTTCACCTACGTAAATAAAGATCATTAAATACGTAGATGGTTAAACTGCACTTTTAAATTATTATATTGGCAATCCGTGTGCCTATTTTACATGGAAACCCACATTTAGAAGTGTAATTTGAAAAAAATTTGTTTTCTGCCAAAGAAATACTATTTACATCAAAAATGAAACAGTAAGAATATTTAAAAAGTCAATTTTATTTCCCGACTCTTAAGGATACGGAATTTTTATTTACACATTTGTTACTAAGTAACATATAACTATATTGTTAGTTATAATTTAAAAATATAAGAATGCAACAGAAGAAAAACTTCATCATTATTTTGAATTTTCTTCTTGTATTATTCCTAAGAAAAACGTTTGAAAAAAATGCTACAATGCTATGCAAATATTCAGATCAATAATGTTTTTAAGGGTAATGGATTACAGGCACGCAATGGAAACACAAAATTCAAGGCCACGTGCATTCCGAAATAAAATTAGTTAAGTAATTTCAATTAATGTCCAATAATACAATTTATTTACTCAATCATTTTTATGATAAATTTCAATACTAACCTCAGATGCGCTAAGCAAATAAAACTCAGTTTACCAATACTTACTTTCACAATCTATGAAGTTACTATACAGGGTTCGCGATGTTTATGGGTCAGATATGGCTGTGGCAGAATGACAGTTTGAGGATTGTAAACCGGGCCGTTTATCTATTAACTCGGCTTGTAGAATCTTATTGACGCTTAATGTACTTTGAGATTATGATTTTATGGCAGTTTGACCTCACGCACTCGCCTTTTTTTGTAAATCTGTAAATCCATTACGCTAAAAGATTGTTTTAAGAAAATATTGTAAAATATTGAAATTAAATGTTCAAACTTTTTGCTTTAAAGATAAAGACGGTGATAATCTGTTATACTAGAAAACTCTCCCAATTCTATAAGGAATTTATGTGTAATTATGACTACTTCTAGATGCTGAAAATCTAAATGATATTATTTGAGTAATTACGGCCCTGATGATCAAAGGTGTGGTTTTGCAAGTGGTCCACTGATTAGATTAGATTAGATTAGAATGTTATGCAGTAGGGTGTCTCTAGTACCGTTCCATTGTAAAACGATTAAGAACTGTGGTGATACCACGCCTCCATCCTGCTGTAGTAACTTTTTATAAGTTCCATTGCAACTAATAAAGACCGCTGATGATCATGTATTTGTTGTACAAAGTTTTTTTTCACAAGATAATTGTGGTGATATTACATAAAAATTTTGATGCCAAATAGTTGTAAGCCCTCATTCCACTTCCATTAGTTCGTGAGATGAGTCTACCTCTGAGTCATCCAAAAAAGATTCAGAATCAGACTCTGCAAGCGAAATAATAAAAGGAGGAATATTTTCAAACAAAATATTCCCCATATGTTTTTTCCAGTCAGCTGAAATAAGCTTTTCGCAGTGATCACAGAAATTTTGTTACATGTCTGAAGAACATTTTGAAAGAGACTCAAGCCATAAATTCTGGACACGATTTTTCGAAGGTGTTTCAGAATTTATGTGCTTGTTGTAATAAGACAATATCCCCACGCCATTTCGATAGGGTTATACTGACATAGATACAGAGGCATTCTAAGAACTTCATATCTTTTTTCTTTCAGCAGTTCATCAATTACGTACGTCTTTATATTGTCCGATCGAAAAAATTTTATTAAATCCCATAATTGCCTTTTGGGAAATTTTAAATCAAATTTGACATTGTGGTTAGTCAACCATTCCTACATTTGGGTTTTCTTGGAGGAAAACGTTGGAGGTTTGTCCAATTGCAGCATTGTCCATAACAATAACACTTTTTTCCCAAGCTTATCCAAAGCAGGAATGAGCTGATTAACCACCCAATTTGGAAAATATTCTAAGTCATGGTCGCGTGATAATCCCAATCGTTATTGTGGAATCACCATTCCAAAAATCCGCCCCTATATCCCGCATGCAAAATAGTGAAATGTTTCCCTTCCCAACGTCTCGCGGATCCATTTTGATAGATCCATGGAATTTGGCTACTGTAAAAATTTTCTACGAAAGGTAATTTTGGATGCAACAACATGTTTCTGTTCACAGAGAATTTTGCGACCGTTAACTGATTTATATTTGTAACCCATAGATTTCAAAATCTTATACAAGGTTGTCTTCCCTCCCTTAACTTCATAATTTTTCTTTACTTTAGCCAAAAGATCATTAAAAGGAAAATATTGATTTTGAGAATTGTATTGCCAAATTAGTTGTTGCAAATCTTTTTTAAAAAAGTGATTCCAAAACAAATTATTTTTGGGTCGTTTGCCAGATACTGAAGATTTCAACCTCAAAACAAGATTATCAGCTTCCATAAATTCAAATATGCATTTCAGATTTAAAACAAGCTATAAAGTCATGTTTTCACGACCAACTCTACAAAATTTTTTATAGTTGTAAGATTAGTTTATAATCATTTAATAATCGCAAAGCTGTTTGTTTTTTTGCTGAAAGATTTCAAATTCATATGTCGTTTTACTATTCTATTTGTTACTATTTTAATTTCAAAAATAACCAAATCTAATTATAAGATGAGGTAATTAATTACTCATTATTAAAGAATGACGTATCTTAATTTGTGGAAAAATACCAAACTAGTTTGTTGGTGATAACAAAGTACATTTTAAAACTTACCTGTAATTTATAAGATTATAATCGAATATAACTGAATAATGACATCCAAACATTAGTATCTCTTAAAAATGTTTGTCATGATAATGATTATTGTAAAATTACAGGTTTTCCTGAAATCAATAAAGTATTAATGCAGCAGACCTTGAGCCGAAATTAAGCTTACATACAGCATATATACAAAATATTAATGTCTTGAATGTAAAATTCAAATTCAATTCAAAGATTCAGTTGCACTTCAAAATGGTGCATCCTATGAAAAAACACAATAGCACTTCCTGTTCCCAATTATTTAGAGATTTCAAAAACACAATTTTTTTAAAAGGTGTGTTTGCACCACTCTTACATTGCCACCCATTATGATGATATTTGTTTTGAGATTTACATATTAGTAGACACCAAAAGGTAAAAGCTACTTGGAAAGTTTTATTTTAGTGTCTCACGCTGTTCCCGACATAATAAGGAAACAAAAAGATTTAGGTGAAACTGTAACACCCTGTATCTCGGCAACTTATTTATTTAAAAAGCTAGCCTTAATTTTAATTCAGGAATCTGCTGTATCAGTGTTTCCGTTCATTTCAGACACCCTGTATTATAAAAAATATTGTGATTTATACAATAACCGGTGTAAAAAACTGCTATAAATTGCATAGCAACTTATAACATTAAGTAAAAATTAAATAACTTGAGCAAAAATAAAATTTAATTAACAACATAATACAAATTTTACTATTTTATTATTGTTAAGCATTAAAATCTTGCAAAACAACTTTTAATAAAGTATTCAATATACCTGCTTCCTATGTCTCACTAAGTAATCGAAACTTCGAGCATGAATCCAGGGCTGACAGAAATTTATATTTATTTTTTAATTCCTTTTAGTTTTTATTTTCTATTACTAAATACATAAGTATCAAGTTTTCATCAAGAAAGTTATAAAACAAAATCGTGTCTTACAATAAACTAATACCTATAGTTAATATTTTATAGCATTGCGATCCTGAATGATGCCCAGTTTTCGATTTCTGATTTATCACAAATTTAACATAAATGTATACTTAACTAGAATGTTACATAATGGCATAAAATCACAATAAATGCTTATCTGTTACATGATAGTAAATTAACTGTATAATTATAATAACTATAACACCCAAACAAAATATTAAAAGTGGCTTCAAATATTTACAAGATATTCCCCTTCTAGGTCGCATTATGATACTGATCCTATTCGTTTTACTTTCAGAATACGGCGGATACCTAAAAGCTGTACACTTTTCAGTGATTGCTGCGAAATTTCTTTCCAAAGTACCCTTTTTATGAACGAACGTATCAAAACTACCTTTCCCATGATACGATCCCATACCACTGAAACCTACCCCTCCAAATGGTAAAGTATCAACTGTAAAATGAAACAATGTTTCGTTAAATGAAAGGTTACCACTGGAAGTATTATTTGCAAACATATCCTTAACGGTTTTGCTTTTTGTAAATACATAAATCACTAGAGGTTTCTCACGTGCGTTTATAAAATTTATAGCTTCATGAGGATTTTCAATTATTACTATTGGTAGAATTGGTCCAAATATTTCTTCTTGCATTACAGAATCATTTGGATTAACATTTACTAATATTGTAGGTTCAATAAAACGATTTGCAGCATTTGATTTTCCTCCAATAGCTATATTTTTTTTATCTGCTAGGAAATTATTCAATCTGCTGTAATGTTTGTCAGATATTATACGACAATAATCGGGGGATGATTCCACATCATCTCCATACCATTCTTTTAACACTTTTGCAGCAATCGATATAAATTTGTCTTGCACTTCTTTTGTGCATAAAATATAATCAGGTGCAATGCAAATTTGTCCAGCATTAGAACATTTTCCCCACAGAATTCTTCGCACTGTCATTTCCATATCTACAGATTTATCTATGTAAGCAGGACTCTTACCACCAAGTTCCAATGTTACCGGTGTAAGATATTTATTAGCAGCCGCATGCACAATTCTTCCAACAGTAGTGGAACCAGTAAAAAATATGTAATCAAATCTTTCTTTTAACAATTCAGCCGTTTCCATTACTTCACCAAGATATACCTGATAACATTCTTTATCTAAGTATTTTGGAATCAATTCTGCAATAAGCTGCGCTGTTGCTTCTGCAATTTCTGATGGTTTAATTACAACACAATTCCCACCTGCAATTGCACCAGCTAGTGGACCAAGCAATAAAGTTATAGGGAAGTTCCAAGCGGAGATAATTAGCACAACCCCGTATGGATCGTTATAGACACATATTTGGTCTAAAGCATTTGGTAAAGGTTTTGGAGGCTTTTCTGGTTTTGCCCATTCCTCGAAGTGCATTAACATTGTTATTACATCATTCTTAGTAAATTCAACATCAAAACTTGAAGCCTCTTGTCTGGGCCTTCCGAGATCCTTTTTTAATGCGTCTTCTAAAGCCTTCGCATTTTCATCGAACATACGCAGTAAGTTTTTTAATTGCTGCCGTCTAAACGCGACATTTTTTGTTTTACAACTATTAAATGCTGTTCTTGCAATTGAAACGACTTCGCTGGCACTTTTTCTACAACCATTTCTATCATATTTAGTAACAGGGAGGGTTTCGGATGTTTCAATATTAATAACCGCTGGGTTATCGTTGTTGATAGGAGAGACTTTCGTTGATGGTAAAATTAATTCACGTTCTACCTTTGCCATGCTGTCGCACCGCAATGAAGTTATTATTTGATTATTATTGTACTTATGCACCGGGCGATCGAGAGTTGACTGAAAATGATAACAAAAACACAAATAATATAGCGTTTGTTTCCTACCATCAGCGGATAACTTTGCGCAGGAACTATATGACTGTACTGATTACTGTTTTAGTATTACTTTATTTCACACAGTGCTGGGTTGACAGCGTTTAGATGCGGTGCATCGATTTGTCTCCGGTCAACTTAATGTTACGAACAACTGATTGGGATTAATACACAAACAACAAACAAATGCTTTTTCTAAATTAATTACCTTTAATGTGTTAAGATAAAAGTCATCTCTAAGAATCACTTAATTTCTAATTTAACATACATTTGTTTACACTTCAAAAGTTTTAGGATATTTTCTGGTGTTTATAGAAAAAA